>OX155901.1:34464822-34709822 GCA_944588485.1 Phosphuga atrata
CGCACTATTTGTCATATACTGTGATTTTTGAAAATTAATTTCTAGGCCAATCCGCTTGGTTGCGTTGTAGATGAAATAAGTTATGTTAGTTTTTCTCTGCTACTTGATATGAGCACGATGTTGTCTGCAAATATGAGATAATTTAGCCTTCCGTCTTTCCCATATAAGATGACGATTTCTGTAGGATGACGATTCAGTGCAAGTTTCAGATTATTTGCCTTTAGTTCTTTTCATAAGGATGTTGTTGCTTGTGTTGACTTTTTTAGTTGACTCTTATCCGTTCTATTTTGCAATTTCTTATAGCCTGTGCTGTGTTGCCAGCGAAACAGATCATCTCCACATCTATAAGCATTTCAGTTTGTAAACGGTTGTTACAAAATATGTTCCATAGTCTTGCTACCAGAAGGGACTCCTGTGGCAGATAACATGATATATTAATCGTAGTTTTAGCTCTAATTTAGATGTACCTGCCCGTGAGATAACTTGCACTTGATCAGTTCCGCGAGCTAATTTTCTAGACATATTTTCGAATTATCTTAATATTCCTTTCCAGTTTGCGCTTTTAAAAGCGTTTTCATTAGCTAGCGTTATTAGTAATTTGTACTTCAAACCTTTGTTCTGGTTTTTCTGGTGTCATCCTATGGATGATTCATTTCGAGGTATTTTGGAGATAATGGGTTTCAATTTCAGGAAACAAATACTTCGTTATGATGGCACGATAGCGGTAGACATAAACACATTATTAATTGGTACGCTTTTACTGGCCTCGTTTTTGATGAAATATTGACCGATGATACCAGCCCATAAACCACAACAAACCGTTGTTTTGACTTCAAGTAATGGCAGCTCTTGAATCTCTTCAAGTTGCACTTCAAGTCAAATACTCAAAAAGGACAGTTTTATTTGTTGACATATCTGTTAAACTACTAAGTGTCTCTCGTTACTAAACAAATTTTAAACAGTCAAGCTTTTCTATCCTTGCACGAGTTGTATGCTTTTAAACCATGATCCTTAAGTAAATTACGCCAAGTTGTTGCGTATGCAACAACTTGGCGTAATTTACTTAAGGATCATGGTTCGCAAGAGCTTGGCTTGTCGTATGACAAGCCAAGCTCTTGCGAACGGCGCCGAATCGATTCTTCTACGTCCTGGATGTGGTCTATTTGGTAGAGTATTATCTAGTAATGTAAATTGCCTTTCAAACTTACCGATAGTATAGTGAATCATGCGTTCGGTATGCCGATTATGTGGAACACAAGTTGCTCCAAGTGCACAAAACACATTCCTCGTAGAACGTTGATTTTCGTACTGCAGAATACTTTGTGGTCGCTGTGCCGGGATAAGTCTTTTCATCATACAATATCAAACTGTACTGAACAAAAATGCCAATGGTTTCTTTCCAGCTTTTCTTCCGTTTCCCTTATCTAGGCTAATGCTCCCCATCTTGCAATAATAATATAATGAAGCCAATATTATTATACCTATTTGTCTAGTATTCTTCTTCTATAAATTTCTTTATGCAGTTTCATTAGTCTTTAGTAATTTTTCATTAGTACATTAAACAGTTCATTTCATCAATTAGTTCATTAGTACTAACTCTTGTTGTAAATATATAATAGAAAATACCCTATTTGAGTTAATAAAGTTATAAAGTGTTCTTTTTGGGGGTGGTTATCTATGCGGTCTGGTGGTTTTGGTTTATGGGAAGTCGTGTTAAAGTTCTTTCTGGCAAATGCGTTTTACATACAAATTAGTTCCACGGCGGATATAATTCGTTTTGGGCGCGGGCATGTGAGACGACGAGAATTTTCTGCAAGCGGCAAGTAAGAAATTTTACATCGACGGTGTATTAAATAGAGAAGCGGGCGATATTATATAAGTAAATTGGTGTTTTGAATGAACAAAGCTCGAGGAGGTTTTAATAAGTAGGATTTATGCTTAGAAGGGAATTTTGTTGTTGTCGTTTTTTCTTTGTGGAAGTTTGTGATTAAAGTGAAATGTTTAGTTTTCGTTTTGGGTTAATCTAGGTGGACGGACGTCAATGTTGAAATTAATTGGTTTTCGCAAGGAAAAAAATCTGTTGTGTCTGTTTTGTTTGAGCTTGATAAGATAGTAAGTAGATTGATTGCAGATGCCTTTAGGATAACAGATTGGGGAAAACAGTCGTAGGCAGCGAGACGCGATTGGCCTGCGGAACGAGTTCAACTCGGGCAGAGCATTTCGTGTAGTGGATTTTTATTCAATTATAACTTCCATTCCCGATCGACTTCAATAATTTATACTCCTTGCTTCTCCCAAAAAAGATAATTATACTCCAAAATGATTTACTACAAAAAATTCACCTTTTTAAATATTAAAATACCGTAAATAAATTCCTTTAAAAATAAATTTACTGAATTATTTAAGTTAGGGGATTTTGTTTGATTATATAAAACGCGTTTCCTTTTACTCTTTTTCTTTTTGTTGTAAATAATTTAAGAGATATCCCTTTCCCCAAAACAGTTCCACTTAACGATTGGCACCGTTCCTCCGATGTCGTTTTACTGCGGGAACTCGAGACGTGGCGGGAAAACATAAGTCATTCACTCCCATAATCGGGTTTATTATACGCCCTTTCTGCTCACTACAATCGAATTACTCGACTCTTCCTTTTGTTTATTCCTTTATTAATTATTCATGCAGCGCAACGCTCACATTCTTATGTTCACGGCTCTCATCACGTTCCCAAAAGCCCAACATCCGATTCCTTTCATTGCCCCAATCAAATTACGTCGCATTAACACAAATACGTAATAAAGCATCTATACTGTCATTCAAACGTATATCATAAAGTAACTAAACTGGCCTCACATAATTAACACTTTATATGCGGAGAAATGAATTACGTTCTGCAGTTTAACGGGAGACTTACATTTTCTTATTATAATTTATGCTGTGTGATAATAGCCTAGAAAACGATATTTTTGCCGAAATACAGAAAAGCGAAATATAATAATCCATATTTCTATTACTAAATGTAAATCTAAAGCTTTACCGTATTTGCGAGATTTACAAGGTGTTTTAAATGCATTAAAAAATTGGGAAAAATAATAATTCATAAATTAGAATTAAGTTATAATAGAAAACCTTTATCTTAGATACAATATGAAACTTTTTAAAACTATTTTATGTAAATTTTCATTAGCTAATGCGAATCTTGGTTTAACAAAATTGTTAGTTGTCGAGTAAATGAAATTATTATTAAAATCGTGTTTAATTAAAAAAATGGGAAAATGAAAAAAGAAACTGAAATTAAAACGCTAGTAATGTTATTAAAAAAATGAACTTTTCTAATTGGAAATTATAAGTGAAGATTGATGAGGGTTTTTTCCTCTCCGTGTAAAGTGTCACTAGAAAATAAAATGCCATGAATAAAAAAACCAAAAGGACACGAATGCTGTAATGGAGTAGGAAAGAATGTAGTGAACGTCTGTGTGTTGTATACAATTTAGTAGCGTTTAAGTCGAGAACTACTTCAGGTCTGGATGAAGGTGAATCTTGTGCTTGTTGTTAATAATGCAATAAAACTCTACGGCTGAAGTTTTACTTCAAACGCGGATGCCGGCGCCACAGATGTACATCTTATCCTCATTTTAAACACTTAAAAAAACAATATTTAATATTCATAAATTTAATATCGCGTTTCTTTTAACACCCAAAAATCCTTTAAGTTTCAAACAATTTTTTTAATTTTTTAAACTATGTAAAACTTAAATCGTTACCATAAACTTCTTGTTCTAATAAATAATTATTGGCAACGTTAAGCTAACGAGTTTCACGTTAAGTTTATCAATCCACGGCCCTCACATTGGTATTCCTCCCTCTATGGGGTACCGACGCATATATAGCCGAGTTTCCCTTCTAATCTCAAGCAATTAAACTGAATTACTCCGTTACACTATTTGCCGGGGCAATAATTCAACGCGGTGATATAACATGCAGTTTGTAATTGCCGAAGTTACTTTAACCGACATTTTCCCATTTATCCAAAATCAAAAAGGATATAGAACTTGGTAGTTCTAAGCCAACACTTAAAACTACCTCAAATTACGCTTTTAAATTTGAAACTTTCTACTGAATTCATCATCATATATCTATATGCCTATATCAGGCCATTATTGGAAATAAAGCAATATCTTATTTAGATAGACTCATTTATTTTATAAAACAGCCAAGAGTAGACCGAATACTGGACAGACAGGATCAGACAGATATAATTAGACAAGAATAGATATGCACGGCTAGAAAGACAAGACGGGACAGACAAAACTAGACAGAACAGACTATACGAATAGACTAGACAGGCAAGACCAGACAGACAATAATTAACCGATAGGAATAGACAGACAAGTCTAGAAGAACAAGACTAGATAAACTTAAAACCAAACGAAACGCAGCCTTAATATATAAATATATTTATCATTTCCGGAGCTCTAGAACAATTATTGAGTGTTTTTTGGACTGCCAAAACAAATCTCAGTGATTTTATAGCTTTTGATCTTAAAAACAATGGTTTTTGTTAAGTGCCATGGTGATTTGTAAGTTATTTTATAGCTTTTAGTCCACCTTCGGACTAAAAGCTATAAAATAACTTACAAATTTCACTGAGATTTGTTTTGGTAGTCTAAAAAGACTCTATAATTAAAGAGCTCCGGAAAGATCCGGAAAAGAGTTATAGAGCTCCGGAAAGGCTGAATATATTTATATATTCAGGCGGTGTTCCGTTAGTTTTTAAGTGTGTATGATTATCTATGACATGGGATGATTGCACCAATCTCTAAGACTAGATATGTAACACTAGATATTTTTATAAAATAACTTTTATAATGCAATAAAATAAATTTAATTTGACTTTACTAGACAGGCTATACTGGACAGACAGTTCTAGACAGATAAAACTTGACAGACAAGACTAGGCCGACCAGACTACACACAAAAGATTAGACATAAAAGACTATGACACAAATTTGATGAAAGCTATAAAATTCTTAGAAATATGTCATAAACTTGTTCGAAATTGTTAGAAAATTGATGGGAATTCAGAAATATAACATAAAATTAATAGAAATTTATTATAAATTTGACAAACTTAACAAAATATTAAGAGGTTTAATAGTAAGTTTTCAAAGTTAGCCTAACAAAAATTTTGCACAATTTGACAAATCAGTGTCATAACTTGTCATAAAAATGACACGAGTTTGACATGTAATTTTGTAAAAAAAATTTGACAATTGTTTTACAATTTGTAAAAAAGGTAAATTTTGGCAAATTTCCAATATATTGAGACTGAAGTACTGCTAGTTTTTGTCCTAAAAAATACTTTATACTTTATCACAGAGGATTAATATATTGTAACATAAATTTGATACACAACATAAATTTGTACACAAAATATTGATTAAATCTAACCTGAAAATTGACTTTAGAAGAGATGATTGATGAATTTTGGCAGAAAACTAACATATTGGGACACAAATGTGTCATAAAATCTGACAAAATGATAGATCTGACATAAAAATTGACAATTATGAGAGATATGTTGACAGATTTTGAATGTATACATATATTGCCACATAAATTACGTATATTGTGACAAAAAATCACATATATTGTGGCATAAATTTATCATAAAATCTGATATATCTCACATAATCATTTACAATTATAAGATGATTTACATTTACATGATAGATAAATTTGACATATATTTGTGACATTTTATCGAAGATTCGATAAATATGCAGCAGATAGATGAGAATAGACCGACAAAACTAGAAATACGAGACAAGACAAAAATTAGATAGACAAGACTAGACATAAAAGATTTATCTCTATCAAACAGTCCAGACTAGATGGACAAGACTACACATAAAAGATTTAAACAAATAATAGTAAACAGACAAAACTAGACAGACAAGGCTGGACGGACAAGACTAGACAGACAAGACTACACAGAGAAGACTAGACATACAAGACTATTGTTATATACAGCCATATTTTCTTTGTTTATTCGAAATTTGGGTAAGCTACATGGGTAAGGTCGTCTTTCGATATGCTTCCAATTGCTGCTCTTAAATTTGAAGTAATATGCAGTTCTTTGGAAAAGCACATAGAATTATGCTGTTGTGCTGTTACATGGAAAACCAAGGAATTTTCCGTTGTAATTATAAATCTCTATCGTACGCCTACCGGCTGTCTAGAAACATTCGTAGAAACCCAAAAAAATCTATTGGATAATAATGTTCTAATTGACAACTATTTATAACAGTCACATAGACAATGCCAACTCAAAATTGAAAAGTTTTAATAACATCCACTTTGGGACAGCTTTACTAATTAAATCAAGGGAGGGACACGGAATATGTCAGGGGCTGAAGGCCATAGGTTTATGTACTAGTAAAGTAACATAAGATAGTTGTTATCTATTATTATCAACTATCGTATGTTACTTTACTAGTACATAAACCTATGGCCTTCAGCCCCTGACATATTAGGTCTTGACCTTTCTCGTTACTTGCTTTGACGTAGCGAAAGGCTCACATAATGCATCTTGGGCGCTGTGTCCCTCCCTTGATTTAATTATTTGATTTAATAAGCTGTCCCAAAGTGGATATTATTAAAACTTTTCTATTGGATAATGCTTTCCACAAAGTCTCATCCATTATTGTAGTTGGAAACTTTATTAATTTTAATGTTAAATCATCACACACAATAATTCTTACAAGCATGTTGTCTTCCTATGGTTTGGTAGGACTAGTATTCCAGCATACCCGAATTAAAAAGTCATCTTCTACACTAATTGACAACCCAAATTTGTAGAAGATCTATCTTCATGTGTAGAACACTGCACTTTCTCTGACCATAGGACGATAATTCTGTGCAATGAGGGAAGCGATTCAAACAAGGAAATAAATGTAATGGCTCGTAAAATTACTTCTCAAAATAAATCTATATTCGAGATATTCATAAAAGAGGAAGCATGGTCCGATGTCTTTAAAAGTGAATAACTGTAATGAAAAAATAATAGCCTTTATAGATATCTTGAAACTTCAGTTTAATAATAGGTTTCTCCCTTCACGAACGAATATCTTCAATAATAACTGGATCACTAAAGAAGCAAAGATCTCTAGCAGAAATTTAAAAGATCTTTATATTCTGCAACAAAGATATCCTCAGCCACGAGCGCATTGCCAAAATCAAAAAAAAAATCATGTTTTTTAACTCTCTGGTTTTTTAATTCCTGGCTGTTTGTTCAAGATTAATCACACACACTCAAAAACTCTTCTTTAGAAATATTATCACTAATTTTCAAATATAATTAAACAAAATACAAATAAAAATTTCAAGCGCAAACAAGTAGAGTTAGAAATAGGTGGAGAGTCTACTTAGGGATCTTGATAAAATTTATATAGCTTTTAATTCTTATCTAGTACGCCCGAAACAACATGGCTTTCAAATCGGAAAATCTACTAGTACAGCTATCCTAAAACTTATCTGATGTAGACAAAGGCAATTTCCAAATAGGTATTTTCTGTGACCTAAGTAATGCCCTTGACTGTCTATGCCACGACCAACTGTTTGACAAATTAGGTAAATACGGCATAATAGGAAAAGCAGGAAACTGGTTATGCTCCTTCCTACACAACCGATCCCAATATGTAGAAATAAACTCTTGGGACAAGGTAGGAATGTCTCCATCAATTGCGACGAAAACAGGGTCCCCCTGCCCTGGGGGACTCTCACCAACACTATTTGTATCTACGCGAATGTGATGCCACGTAATATGCTGAAGACGCCAGTTTTTTAATATCAAAAAACAATTTGCAATCCTCAATTAAAAATCTAACAAAATCATGGAATCTGTAAGGCAATGGGTTTCCTCCAATAAAGTGTTTCTGAACATGGAAAAAACTGAATATATGGTGTCCCAAACCAACAGAAGCAAATACGTACAAAATATACAATTAAAAGCTGGAAACTGAGCACTAAATCGAACAAAATGCACATAATTTCTTGGAATATATATTCAATAGTACTTAAGTTGGCACATTACAACTTAGAGCATATGCAAAGTACTGAATCAGAAAGCATATTGAATTCGGTTCATTAGAAAAATTCTCAATCACACCGAATTACTTAACTACTACTGCTGAGATCCAGTCAGTGCTTTCTTATGATATTGTAGTTTGAGGATCGTCACCCGAAATACCTCAAATTTTAAAGGCTTAAAAAGCATTATTCGGGCGCTACTCGGCATTCCCACATATGCTTCATGCAGGTGGCACTTTATACACCTACATCTGCCAACAGTGAAACTACGAGCTACATGCACAAAATGAAACTAAGGATTCCTAAGAACAGTGATAGGGACGGCTACTTCACTCGTGGACACCTTAAGCTCTACCCTGCCAAAGTAAGGCTGGATGTGTGGCAAAGCTCCGGATGTTAAAGGCATTATCATGCACAATAAGCTACCAACAAGCCTCAATGATGAGACCTCATATAAGAGGTTCAGAAGCCTAGTGAGAGAATTTCTTATTTCAAGGTGTCCCTACGACTACAATGAGTTCTATATAGACCATTTTCTGTATACATTCTTTCTTTTGTCATGGTAGAGTGAGCATTACGGAAGACTTTGTTAAAACAAAAAAATTTATTGTTTGATGTAAGGTAATCATTACAATCTGATGTTTAAGTTTGTGATTTTTATTTATTCCAAACCTTAGATTACCGTTAGGTGTTAAGGTAATAATCTATTTAAACTCAGGTACAGTATTACTAAAATGACAAACTCATATTAGTTGTGGACTAGTCTAGCCCATTCCTTTCTGTCCTTACTGATCCTTTTTCCCTCGTTCATGACAGTCCCTTCTCGTTTAAAGTTTCTGTCACCGGCTCATCCCATGTTTTTCTTGATCTGTCCCTTGCTCTGCACCTGTGTGGTCTCGCCTGCCATATTTGTTTTGTTTATCTTTCCTCCTTCATCCTCACTATGTGTCCAAACCATTTTAATTGTTGTCGTTTGATGCTTTCTATGATGGGTTCTACTTCCAGTTCTTCTCTTACTAAGGCATTTCTGATTCTATATTTTCGTGTAATCCCCTTCACTCCACGTAGGTACCTCATTTCCATTGCTTGGATCCTGAATTTTGCTTGATTGGATAATACCCAGCTCTCGCTTCCGTAGGTTAATAGGGTTTAAAAATAGTTTTAAATACCGTAATTACGGTTGTTCAGTGAATTATATAACCTAGCAGCACTTTCCAGTCTATCATTTATTTCTGCGTCGATCTTTCCATTTTTGTGAATCTTCACTCCTAAATATTTAAATGCTTGCACTTCCTCTAATTGTTTTTGATCCAATTTTATTGATTTTCCGAGTCTTCCTTTCCTATCACCATTACCTTGGTTTTTTTCTGCATTCATTCTCAAATTTCTATGTATTAGTGCATTTTTCTATATATTCAGGTTATATTGCAGATCTTGTTCGTTTTTCGCATATATTACCAGGTCATCAGCAAATACACCCTTTGATACTTCTACCATTTCCATGTTCTTATATCCGACCTTTAGTTTCTTCACTTTAACCGACCTTTACTTTCTTCACTTCCATTATAATATCATCCATAACTATATTGAACAAGGCTGGGCTGAGGATTCCTCCTTGTCTTAAACCCTCCCTAGTTGTAAATTCCTCTGATTGTAGGTTTCCTGTTCTTATAATGTTCCTTGTATTCCTATATATACTTTGTATGCATCGCTGTAGTTTATTGTTCACTCTTCTCCTTTTTAAGCCATTCCACACAGTTTTCCTTGTAACACTGTCGAATGCTTTTTCTAGGTCTATGAAAGCCACTAATAACTTGTCCTTGCGATATTTCTCTATCAATTGTTTTATGGAGAAAATATGGTCTTGCACCCCTGTGCCTTTCCTGTACCCGCACTGCGAGTCCTCTAGTTGTGTTTCAGTTTCTTTCGTTAACCTTCCTTCTAGTATTCGTTCATATAATTTTGATATTATACATAGCATAGTAATTCCTCTGTAGTTATTAGATTATCTTCTGTCGCCTTTTTTATGGAGTGGTAGTATTATCCCTAGCTCCCAATCTTTCGGTATTTTCTCTTCTGCCCATGCTTTATTGGACAAACTAGTTAATATTTCTAGACCTTTCGTTCCCAGGCTATTAACTATATCTGTTGTTATTCTATCTTGGCCTGCTGCTTTACCCCTTTTTAATTTTTTCACGGCTTCTACTACTTCTCCGATCTTTATATTTTCTTCCTGTGTTTCTACATACTCTCTATTTCCCTCTCTTCGCTTTCTGTTATTTCTCTTGATCGCTCTATCGTTAACATTTCCTCGAAGTATTCTTTCCACCTTCTCGCTATGCCTTCTTCGTCTACCAGTATGCTTCCGTCCTTAGTTTTTATATGGTTGACTCTGAGTTTAAGTAATTTAAAAAAATGTAATATTAGTGTTTGCGTTAGTTTCCAATGTTATTTAACAATATAATAAACAATGGTCGATTATTGTAAATGAATACTATGAGGTTATGATTTGATGTTTTTAGAGTTATGCATTTGGGCTAAAACAATCCTCCCGTAGGAGGACCCACATTGCTATGTTTATTGGTTCTTGTTTCATGATTATCGACTCTCGATCTATGCACAGTCCCTAATTGTCACAGAATTCATACTCATAATTTACATTCCAATTATCTTTTATTTCAAGAACAACGCCGCGGAATTATGTAAGAAAAACTGCGCACCAAAATTGGAGCGAAATCTCTATTCTCAATGCGATGAAACGTGCCATGCCGTATAAAACTGTTTTTTATTATGGTTTGGGGGAACCTCTCCCTAAAACCTCTTTACCACTTGGCTTTTAGCATTCGTCACCCCGGTGTAGCATGTTTCGTATTCCCCCAGGGAAGGTAGCCCGGGCGGTTAGTGCCACCCTGATTGAAAATATCTCGTCCTCGGTGGAAAATCGAACTCCGGTCTCCCGTTTGTCAGGCGGGTATATTGTCCACTACACTACCACATTTACTTGTAATTTTATTTTTAATTTTGCTTACCTTTTACAGTGGGGTTAAATGATCCTAGGGATCATATTACCGCAACCCTAGGGATCATTTTGGACAACCCGTTGTATCAAATGATCATTTACTATATCTTGATGAAAATGTATATGTATATAGATCGTGTTAATAAAATTGTAACCTGCTCTTACTAAGTTATAGGCCGATATACCAGCCTTACAGAAAACTATAAATTTCATAAAATTCACTGTATAGGTACTTTTTATATTGGTTTTCCCTTAGTGTGTTTCTATCATATAAGTCAACTATCTTTGGTCTTGCTGTAGTAATTCATTTGTATTCAGAATTTTAGACTTTTCCTTTTTTATATATTGGAACGCAGATGTGTTCTCCTGTCCTTCTAATCTAGTCCTTTTAGTCTTGTCTGTATAGTCTTGTCCGTCTTGCCTTATCTAATTAACCTTGTCGTATATATCTAGTATTTTGTTATTAAATTCAAGTTGCTTTTGTCGCGTTGTAGTAATACATTTGTATTCACAAGCCTGGTCCATTTTGATAAATTGAAACGCAAATATCTTGTCCAAACGATATTGTCTAATATGTTACAACTAGACTAGAGATGTTATAATTTAAATATAATAATAATATAATTTAAATGCTTTTATCTAGTTTCAAGTTCAATCACCTAGTCGTACGTCTATAGCCGTCTCTTTCATTTCCTTTGTTCGCACTTTGTGCTAGGTGTAGTCTGGGCAGTGTCAGGCTACCAGTGCAGACAAGATTGGACACACACTCGCTCTTCTATCTAATGTGTTTCCAGTAAATTGGTAAAACTGTCATTTGTAAGCAAAGTCTTTGTACGGCGCAAACAATTTCGCAGTGCATTTATATTTAATTCAATTTGCAAGTGAATTATTTGCCAAAGCGAATTTCCTTTTATCTCTCGGCGTGCGACAGAATGCAGTCTTAAATATGAATTTAAGTAAAGTAAATTCCGCGTTAATTATGGAACGGAGAGTTAGTTGTTTAAAGTCGCGGGAAATTTTCTGTAACGCGGGTTTCCTCTCCGTATTAAGTTTTAGTATTTACTTTAAGGCTATCAATATAGATTAGGAAGAATAGAGTGCATACAGCTATTGTATTTTCTTGTGTGTCGTATATAGTGGTCGCTGCCATTTTGTGATAGTGTTTGCGAACAACAAGATGGTGGAATTATCGGACGGCCTTCGAGTTTCTTACGACTTTAGTTCCCGACTAAGGGATATTAATTACGTTTCGGCCACGTTTTATAAGAATTCATTTTATTAAATTCAGTCGGGCGGATTTTCTTATGGGTTTCATTCTCCCCATTATGCCTTGGCACTATTTATTTTAATTATTTCTTGACAGCCCTCCTGATGGAATGAGCTCTCGAAGAACGTTTTCTTAATGAAGGCGAAACCGAGCCCTCGCCCCTGCTCCAATTAATAATCATAATTTTCTAATGCGTCCCACGGATATTTCGCATATTTAACGAGTCAATGACCATCGTTAAAAATTCATTCTATTCTTCAAATTAGATAACGTCAACCCAATTTACCCGCTCATTTTTTATTTAATCAACACTTTTTTACCTTCTTTAATTGCTCTCTTTATTAACCAAGAAAACCTAAATAACAACATTATATTATTATTAACTCAAAACTCTCCTAAGATAAATAAAATTAAGGTAATGTAAAAAGTGGATAAGGTAATATAAAGAGTTTATTGCCTTACAAACGCGAATCATAATCGTGCTCTGAAGAAATTGGATGCTACTAATACTTGTAATCAGGTCGGATATAATATACAAATTGCATTCCTAAATAGATTTATCAATTACCAAAATCATATTTTCTATACCAAGGATAGTCTGTTCATTAATTAAGACTGGACAGACAATATTAACAAGGCTGCCTGAAACATACAATACTATAAATTAAAAATTCACTTGCTGTATTCTTTTACTTTAGAATTAATTTTTGAGCAAATGTTTTGGCAAGATAGGAATATAGACTGACTGTGCGAATATTCGGTGTTTATGTTTTGCTGCAGTGAGATAAATCTCCCAAAGGATACCTTAAACTCGTTTCTTATCTCTAATTGCCGCAGGAAAAAAATATCCGCGCAAGCAAAAATATGAATGCAAGGAGCAGAATGGGACTCGAATAACAAATGACCCGTTTAAGGTTTTTATTCCGATATGAAATGATAAATTCGGTGTTTGTTGAAATTACGTAATAGGTTTATAATTAAAACGCAATCTAAACGTAGGGAAACTAGGGACGCTATCACGACGAATTAGAAATTTGAAACTTTCGAATAAAATTCCGTAAGCGTCTCTAAGCTTCAATATCTTCAACATTTCTGCGTAAATTTGAAAGTCCCCATTTTACAGCCCCATAAAGGAACAAATCCATAATTATTTTAATAGACACTTTTCGCGGGAGTACGTAAAACATATTTTATTATCACCGGCGGTTTACGGTGGGTAAGAAGAAACAAGACCGGCCGTGCGCTTTTTCTCGGCGACAATAAAATCATTTTTAATAACTCTCTCCCTGTACAAGAACAGCGAGTTATTTCTCCAGCATCCCGCGGTTTAGCTGGCACCAAGAGCACTCAGGATTGCCAAAAACCAACTCTTAAACCGAAATTATTAAAAAAGCTCCCCGCCATACTCAACTTACAAATTAAGAACTGGCATATAACTCAAAAATTATATGCACCCCAAATCTAGGGTAAATGAAATTCGGCTGGGGCGGATTGTTTCCGGAGTAAATAAGGATTTGATATTGAGTTTTTTTTTTCTTAATTTATTCTAGTGAGGAAATATTCAGTAGTTTATCTAAGAAATAAGGAGTTAGTGACCCAAAGAAGGGGAATGCCATGCAACCGTAGGAATACGAGTTTCCTGATTGAGTTTGTAAATCGAAACAAGAATATATTGTATTGTGTTCTTAAGGGAAATTGTTATCTAGAAGCGAAACGTATATTTCCATAAATCTATCCATGAAATATTCAAGTCAAAATGATTTAATTTAAACAAAGGGGGAAATTCCAATTACTCCACGCAATTTTATTATAAATGTAAAAGAATCGGATGAAATTGATATATAGTTTTTATGAATTTAGATTTTTACGCGACTTGTAAATTTTTTCGGCAAATATTTACATTATTATTTCTTGGTCTGTGCGGTTTATTTCATAATTTTTTATTAAACTGAAATCGAATTAGGGGCATTGCGGTTGGGAAGAGATACAGCCGTCCTCCGCAATAAGGTAAAAATTGTTATTTCCTCTACTGCGAATAAAAGAACGTCTTTTACGTCTTCTAAACCTATAAAATAAAAATGTTTTCCGTTACAACGGATTATTCAGAATCAAAATGAATTTCTCTCTTAACAAAACGAAATTTATCGTCTTCAAATAACTTCAAAGTTCTCTAATACACAAAGCAATTCATTATTTTCTTAATACTTCGAATTATACAAATTTTGATCATTTATACGTCCATAAATTAGTATATATAACCGCATCAGTTTGATAACAAATAATATAAGATTGTAAATAACATCGATTTTATAATAATCAATTACAAAGTGGAAACAAATATTAAATTATGAATAATCATCAGCAAATTGGCATAATCAACTAAAAATTGTATATAATGTAATTTCGGAATGTGTATAGTTACAAAATTTCTGAACTTATCAAATTAGGGATAATCAGTCGGAAATTGGAAACAAACATTAAATAGTGAATAATCAATAACAGAATAAGAGTAATGAACAACAAAAGGCGAATATTATCAAAATAAATTTGTAAAATCAATATAAATTTTAGAATAATTTAAATCAGATTAGGAAAAATCAATAGCGAATTTGGATTAATCAACAGCTATTTAGTATTAATTAACTTAGCATTGGGTATAATTACTTTAAAATTTAAACTACTAAATTTAACTATTTCATATTATATTATACTATTTTATAGAATAATTGACATCAAATTGGGTAAATGAACTTCAAGAATCAATTAATATTCTAATTTAAATTGGTAATAATTAATTTATAATTTAGTAAAAATATGAATAATATAGTTTTATAGAAAAAATTAAAAACATAATACTAGAAATAATTTAAATCATATAAGGATTTATTAACATCAAGTTGTTTGTTATTAACAAATACGACTTGGATATATTTAATTTCACATTCATGATAATATTTATGATAATATTACTGATAATATTAATGGTAATATTAATGATAATACTAATTATCACAGCATTTTTTAATTTTGCTCCTCCCGAAAAAAAGGGCAAAAAGCAGATAATAATAATGCCAACCACAGCAAAACATCTGCTGCCGTACTGACTTACAACCCGTACGATGAGAGTTAGAATGGAATCTATTATCAGCGACTTACTCGCCCTGGTAGCCCTTAGCCCACCAGCTAAAATCAACCACGAACTTGGCAAGATGGAAACACAAGCTACAATGCAACTACCTCAGGCCCTAGCTATCGAAGCTACGAGCCCTAGCCCTAGCTACGATCGAAGGCAAACCTGGTTATTCGGATTCTGGGGGACCAGGCCATCGTGCAGGGTAGAGTCGGAGCTTCCCAAAACTTCTCAAACCCAAGCGTAAGCAATTCATTGGTACTCTCAACGTACAGACGCTGACCAAAACAGGAAACCTAAAGACGCTAACGGACACCTGTGATAAATTCAGTATCCTCATACTTGCTGTACAAGAAACACGATTTCGTGATTGTGATCACTTTGACTCTGGTGGATATCGTATCTACAAGGGAAAGCCTGCAGTCAAGCTAAGAAATAGTAATCTACATATATTGGGAACCGCATTTCTAGTACATAACAGTATCCAGAACTCGGCGCTAGATTTCTCATCACCTTCGGAACGGATCTCCCTACTCAGAATTAAATGCGCTAACAAGGCCTACACATTGATTAACGCACATGCTCCTGTTAACAATGACTCTGACAAGAACAAAATGGAGAAGTTCTGGTCACAGCTAGAACGGGCACTCAACAAGATCCCTCAACACCATATCAAGATCCTCCTCGGAGATTTTCATGCACAAATCGGCAGAGAAATGGAGCACAGGCAGATCACTGGGAATTTCTCGGCACAAAAAATGACAAATGCCAATGGACATCGCCAAATCAACATATGTGGAATGGCTAACCTCCAACTAATGTCCACACACTTTAAGAAAGTACCACGCAAGATGACAACCTGGAAATCACCAATCAACCACATCGGGGAATACCAAATCGATCACGTAGCGATAACCAGAAAATCCTCCCCAGAAATCATGAACCTGAGGGTACGCAAGGGTTACGTGGAGTCCGACCATTATCTTTCACAAACTAAAACCTACTTCTTACCTAACAGAAGGAAGTATCAAAAATCTAAATTCCCACGTATTGATCCAAAATACCTAAGAGATCACGCGGAGGATCTCGCAAAATCACTACAGACCGACACACAAACATGGGATGAACTTCTTCAGACAATCCAGCAATCAGCAAGGAAACTCGGTCAACCGCCACGAAAACGAAAACACAGATGGTGGACATTGGAATGCGACAGGGCCCTTGAATGCAGTATGCTTGCGTGGAAGACTTGGCATAGCAAGAAGACACAAAAGATTTGGCAGAATTTCTTAAAAATGCAGAGGGAAACATCCAAAACGATCAGACGCATTAAACGGACATACCATTTTAAAAAATTAGACGAAATCGGCAATGAGTTCAAAAGAAATAACACGCGAAACTTCTACAGAACATTTAGGGAAGAACTGATGAACTACAAGCCACCGAGCCTCTGCTTCCGTCGGCCTGATGGAACCCTTGAAACCAACACAAAAGCGAACTGCGAAATTCTGAAACAGTACTTCGAGAAGCTACATAACTGTGAAACTCCTGAAGAAAGACTCCAATGCAACATAGCCGCCCCAAACCAGGACACTGTTCCACCAACACATGAGGAAATACGAAACATCATTTTATACCTAAAAATCAAAAAAGCAGCAGGGGAAGACGGCTTAATCGCTGAAATGCTCAAGATGAACGGAGGTGAACTCTAGATTGACAGACTGCAAGCTATCATTTCAAATACATGGAAGAGCGGCATCATACCAGCGGACTGGAAAAATGCTTTGATCCACCCACTACACAAAAAGGGCGACAAGACTGATCCAAACAATTACCGAGGCATTTCCCTTCTATCAATCGCCTACAAAGTTCTCTTACCTGCCCTCCTCACAAAACTGGAAGAACAGACACAACATCTGATCGGTGAATATCAGACAGGTTTCCGACCACACCGATCATGCGCGGAACAAATCTGGAACCTGAAGATGATACTGCAACATACCCAGCCCAACCGTACAGTAGTCACTTTCGTAGACTTCAAGAAAGCCTATGACTCGAGTGACCGCATAACTCTGTTTAATATACTTCATGAATACGGTGTGGTTAGTAAAACAACCATGTTAATCGAACAGACTTTGTCAGGCACAACATCTAAAGTAAAATTCATGGGTGAAATCTCCGAGCCTTTTCAAATCAGTACTGAAGTAAGACAGGGTGATGGATTGTCCCCACTCCTCTTCAACCTGGTACTAGATAAGATAATCAAAATATGGGAGAAAGAAGTACCTGGAGTATATATGGGAACAAAGGACAAACGAATCAACATAAAGTGCCTAGGTTTTTCTGACGATCTTGCAATAATCACTCGGACTACTGAAGAAGCCAAACATGCCATCGAGGAACTTCATGAAATCGCCATCAGGACCGGCCTTCAAATCTCTTACGAGAAAACGCAATACATAGACTCCAAGAACTCAAATATGACACATCTTGCAACCCAATATGGCAACATCATACAAGTTAAGCACTTCAAGTACCTAGGTAAAATAATTGTAAACACTGGTAAGGAAAGAATGGCTTATAAAACACGTGCAGAAAAGTTACGCAAAGCCTATACAATCACCTCGAATATGTACAACAAGAAATCACTTTCTACCAAAGCAAAACTCCGTCACTACCATACAGTCATTTTTCCAGAAGCACTCTATGCAATTGAGACTTCATTAGTAACCATCTACATCAAATATATTGAGAAAGTAGAACGTCAGATACTGAGAAAAATATTTGGACCCAAGGTACAAGATGGTATCTGGATGGGTAAAAGCTCACAAGAACTGTATTCCCTGACATAACGATTCTCCTCAGTTGCACGGAAAAGACGTCTGAAATTCTACGGTCATATAGTACGAATGGATGATTCTCGATTGACCAAGAAATCAAGAATCTTCCACATCACCAATGGAATCCGACAGTCCAAAGTACGCTGGCTGGTAGACACCTAACATGACCTCTCAGCAATCAATATAGACCCATTGGCAACTACACGGCAGGAAATAAATTCACATAACTTCACATCAAAGAATCCATCCAAAGAAACAGCTAAGAGGTTTTTGTTTTTAATTTAAAACCATTTAAAAAACACATGGACGCAAGAAAGAAGACATACCCAGTGCGAAAGGATGAGGAAGTTTTGGGAAGATAAAAAGAATAAGAAGACCAGTGCTAAGTAGTGGTTCTACGCGCTCCTTAGAGGGCTTAACGAATAAATAATAATAATGATAATACTAATGATAACATTAATGACGATATTAATGATAATATTCTTCTGTTGGCTTTTTAAACCGCGGTGGGTTTTTGGCTCTAAAACAATCATCTTCCATTCTCTCCTTTCGCCGGCTTTCTCTCTCCATCTACTTACTACTATCTTTCAAGACTTTCATTAACGTCTTCCATCCAGCTTTTTCTTGGCCTGACTCTTTTCCTTTTTCCTTTTGGCTGCCAGTTGTACATTTTCTTAGCTGGTCTGCCATCATTCATTCTGTTTAGGTGCACCAGCACTGCAATTTTTGAGCTTTTGCAAATCTCACTATGTCCGCTTCATTTATTAACCTGTTTAGCTCATGGTCCATTCTAATCCTCCAAATTCGATGGTCATTTAGGATCGGTCCGTAGATCTTTCCTTAGATCTCTGAGGATCTTTCTTTCATAGATGCGTTAAAATGGATGGATGAAAGGCCTAGCATCCAGGTGTTGCAACTGGTCTTATGAAGTGTAAGGTATATTTGAAGTTATATATTTGATTTTGTGGCTTAATAGCTTGGACTTCAATTTTTGGTATCTGTAGTAGCATCGGTTTTCACTAAGTATTCTCGACCTTATTTCTTTATCTATTACGTTTGTTCTGTTGATTTCTGTTCCCAGGTAAACACAACTATCGACCTGCTCAAACCGATAAGTTTGTGTTCTATTCCAGGTTGCAAGTATTAATTCGTAGCTGATTTATTTTCAATCCTCTCTTTTGCAATTCATCGTCCTGAAACGATAGTGCTTCTTTTAGAGCGTCTTTGCCTCTACATGTTAAACTCATCATCTACATATGCAGCAACTTGTGACGATCGGCTGCCAATGTTGTATTCAGCTTTCTCATGCCTGCCTCTAATATTGTTGAATATCATGGCGCTAAGGGCATCTCCCTGTCTCACACCAATTTCAGTTTTAAAAGTAAATGTAAGTTGGTTGTCTACTCTAACCGAGGCTTTCAATCCGATCAATGTAGCTTGTATTAGCTTTACGTATTTACGGGATATTCATAGCATTAATAGATCGTCGAGTATCGTGTTTCTTTCTACGGTATCGAATGCCTGTTATATCATACTCGTTTGCTTTCTCATGCGTTTGCCTTATTGTGTATATGTTATTTATCGTTGACCTGTTGGCACGAAAACCGCTCTGATATTGTCCTAATTTTCTTTATAGTAGACAGCGAGTCTGTTATTAAGGACGCCTATTAGAACTTTGTATGCTACGTTGAGGAGCGTTATGGGCCGGTAGTTGCTACAGATCGCTTTGTCTCCTTTCTTGCGTATTAGTTGTATGATTCACAGTGCCCAGTTCTCTGATATTTTCTCGTGCTCCCAGATTTCAATAATCAGGTGTTTTAGCTTTACCGTCAGAAGTTCACCTCCATATTTCAGAACGGGTCACGTTATCATTTAGCTTTCCAATAACACTTTCTATTTCACTTAGACTAGTATGTAGTATCTGGCTGTGTTTGGTCGAAACTACAGTCTGTTCGAAAAATATCCGAGAGGTACCCTTTTTATATTCGGAGTGTCTCCTCGTTCTCCACAAGTATGTTTCCGTCTTGATCCTTGCATACTGTTATCTTGGGTCTATAACCACGAATGTTATGTTTTATCACCTTGTAAATTTTTTTCTGTTTCGGTTTTAGAATGGTTCTGAACAATTTGCTCCATCTTTCTGGCTATTACCTTTCTCTTTCCTTTTTTTGCATATTCTAGAAAGCGTTTGGAACTGGTGTTTTTTCTCCAATTCTTTCCATAGCACTCTCCGTTATGATAATGATAATATTAAAGATAATATTAATGATAATATTAAAAATAATATTATTGACAATATTAAAGATAACATAATTGACAATATTAAAGATAATTAAATATTATTATTATTCTCAAATTAAATTGAGGAAAATCAATAAAAAATATTAAATAATCAACAACAAATTCAGAATAATCAATATTAAATTGAGAAAAATAATTGGGAATTTTAGAATTAATTCATATTATATTGTGATTAATAAACATTAAATTGGCTATATTCGACATGAAATTGGAATTTATGAACATTAAATTGGGAATACGCAACATGAAATTAGGAATAATCGATAACAGGTTTACTATAATTTACAACAAAATGGAAATAATAAATATTAAATTGGCAAAAATGAATATATAATTTAGAATATTCTGGATCAAATCAGGAATAATCACTATCAAATTAATAATCTTGTCTTAGGCATCAATTTGACATTAATTTTAATTAATATCGAATTCGGATAAGTCAATATGAAATATTGATTAATCAACATTAAATTGAGATTAATCAGCATGCATTAAGAAGTAATCATTATAAATTGGTAATATCAACATTAAATTGGAAATGATCAGCATTAAATTGCTAATAATTAATATCAAATTTAACAACAAATTGGGGACCTCAATCATCAACCTCAAATTAAGAATAATCAACATCTAAATGTGTACAATCAATGTCTAATTGTAAGTGGGAATAAGAATGGAATTGGCAATAATGAATTCTAAGTTGGGTATAATTAATAACCAATTGGGAAAATATCGACAACAATTTCGAACTAATGAATCTCAAATTAAGAAATGTTGGAAATATTCAACATTTAATGTGGAATAATCTACGGCAAATTAGAAATAATCAATATCTACTTGTGAATAATCCACATCAACTTTCAATTTTACATCACCGGGAATTTTACATCAAATTGGAACTAATCAATATCAAAAGGTGGAGTTGATGTGGGTATGCTGGTCATGAATACCTCAATCAGAGAGCCCTTCACTCTACGGAGCCAGGTGGCTTCGTGCGTGCAGTAATGTATTTGCCCTTCCTCCCAGACTGGACAAACTGGACAGACTAGGCAGACTGGGCAGACTAGGCAGACAAGACTAGACAGACAAGACTAGGCAGGTAAGACTAGACAGACAACTCTAGACAGACATGATAAGATAGACAAGATAGACTATATGTAAATATTCCATAAGAGATTCAGAATAATCAATAACAAGTGGAGAACAATTAAAACGAAGATATGAACAATTGTCATAAAAATTGTAATAATCTACTTCAAATTAAGATACAGAACGAACTTAACTTAAGTGAAGTTCGATTGTAATTAAAGGAGAGTCTCGTTCGAGATGATTACATTGTAGTTCCGCTACTTTCTACTAAATTCAACCACAAGTTCAGAATTCAAAATTTGCGGGCTCCGGCCCGTGCACGTGCACCACACTTTTTTCACAGATTACCGATCACACTTCATATAGTTTACAGCTTATTTTAATATTAAGGAATTTAGCTCGTATACACAAGACTCCGTAATCGGGGTGGGAAAACTTTTATGAGAGAAAAAGGAGTGAGGGTTGTGAGGGATCATCTCGAACGAGACTCTCATATAATTTAAAATCAAACGAACTTACCTTAAGTGAAGTTCGATTGTAATTATATGAGAGTCTCGTTCGAGATGATTGCATTGTAGTACCGCTACTTTCCACTAGATTCAACCACAATTCAGAGTTTAAAATTTTAGGGCTCCCGCCAGCGCATGTCCTCCTTACACTGCCGGCCACACCTCATATAGTTCAAAGCTCATTCTAATATTAAGAACTTTAGCTCGCCTACATCAGACCCACTAGTCCGGGTGGGAAAATCTTTTACGAGAGGAAAAGACTCTCATATAGACTCTCATATAATTACAATCGAACTTTACTTAAGGTAAGTTCGTTTGATTTTAAATTAGATTTCGAGTCTCGTTCTTCGAGATTACATTGTAGATGTTTAGAGTACAATGTTTATATGATTCAGTGTATTATGATTATAATTAACATTTACATCCATTATATAGGTAAGAGCTTAATTTCCGTATTTATCTTGAATACCAGTACATCCTTACTTTACCAGTCTTACTTTACTGATTTACTTGGGGATGTTTTGTCTGGTAAAATTTCGGACGCTGATACAAAGTCCGCTGTCTCGTATTCTGGCCCCTCCAGTTTAAAGTGCGTCCTGAGAATGATTTGGATCACTTTTCTCGGTAGATGAAGTGGAGGCATGATTTGAACCCATCATATCCTTACCCATCTTCTCTATCGATTTTGATGTTTTAATTCTTTCACCCAATTTTTCACCGTACAGCAACGACCCTGGTTTTGTTTTTGTAGTAAATCTTTCATAGATTTCGAAAGTACTGGAGAAATAAAGGCCCTTCTAGCGGAAGAGATCTGGTTATGCAGCTGTGAAGCAAGTTTGCCCGCATCGGCCAGCTTCTCCAATAACTCTAACCGATCTGATGGCTCTTCTTCATCATCTAAAATTATTGTAATGCCCTGTCCCAAAGCAGACAGCTGAACCGGTTAGGTTTTGTTCAGTAACGAACAGCTGATCCGTCTAAATACCTGTTTCATTAAGAGTTTATATAATTTCCTCATTCAACTCGGGTGCTATTTGGTGCACCAAATGTGTGATATTTGTTTAATAAATAAAATTTTACCTTTGTGGATAAACCATCCGTCAACCAAATACACCATCTTGAAACCAGACTTTCAGGTGAATTAACTGATTTTATGTTAATTGCTGTGGGATCATTTCCCAAAACAATTTCTACTTTATCATTTAGTTTTTTAGTCTCCTCTTGAACCCTATCCTGAATAATACTGGTTTGCTCCGGGTTATTATGTTCAACAAAAATTTCATTATTCTGTTTCTCGATGTCAATATTTTTTTACTTGTTCGCTTCTTAAAACCTCATCTACAAATGAAAAATATTTTTACCTTGCTAATACTAGATGAAGATTCACAGCAGTAATTGTTATTGCTTCCTATCTGCAAAACTCACTAGCCTGAAACGCCCATCCAGATTCACACAAACTTCTTACAATATGCCGTGTAAATTTAAATGATATAAATTATCATTCAACATTAAAATCACAACTATCTGTACATTTTGTTGATTTTTTAATGGTTTCTGCTAACGCTTCAGCCATTTTTTCCGCAGTCTCTTGCTAGTACTTTCCTCTTCCCTGTCTCTGCTCCGTTGTTTACTTTTACTCATGATGTTAGCTGATATTCGACGTTTTGTTTAAAGCAAATTTTAAGAAACAATTACTTTTATGTTAAATACCTGGTTAACCACCCTTGAAAACATGTGGTTTCGTCTAGCACAAAGAACGTTATGAGGTGTGGCCGGTGGTTTAAGGAGGACATGCGCGGAGCCCGAAAATTTTAAACTCTGAACTGTAGTTGAATCTAGTGGAAAGTAGCGGTACTACAATGTAATCTTGAAGAGCGAGACTCGAAATATAATTACAATCGAACTTCACTTAGGTAAGTAAGTTCGTTTGATTTTAAATTATATTTCGAATCTCGTTCTTCGAGATTAAATTGTAGATGTTTAGAGCAAATTGTCTATATACTTCAGTGTATTATGATTATCAGCATTTAAATCTTTTAGAGTGTAACAGCGAGTTTAATTACCAACTATTTTTATCCAATACCAGTACTTTTTTTCATATGATTAAAATAAAAAATAGTTTATGAACGTTAATCCTTTTCTGGCTCTATTGATCATTTGTAAACGTTTGCAAAAATCTCTGAATATTACGACCAACCTGCAGTGCTTTTAATGATGCTTAAATCTAGGCCTTTTACTTCCGCAGCCGATGTCGCTGCATGTCTAGTACTGTGTGCTGTATATTCAGCAGTATATAGAGCCTTTTATCCATCTTGTCTCAATATGTTCTACGTTGCGTTTTGTTGGTCAGTCTGGCTAAAGTGTTCTTCTTGTATGGAGTTGCTTGGCGACGTCTCGACTGGAATTGTTTCTGGCTCTGATACGAAGTCCCCTGTCTCGTATTCTGGCCCCTCCAGTTTAAAGTGCGTCTTGACAATGGTTTGTGAAGCTTTTTCTCAGGAGATAAAGTCAAGGCATGAGTTAAGCCTTTAATATCTTTACCCATCTTCTCTAATAATTTGGCTGCTCTATTTTTGGGCCTAATTTCTCAATATACAGACATGTTCCAGGCTTCGTTTTTTGTAGTAAATCTTTCATAGGCTTAGAAAAGACTAGAGAAATAAAGGCCCTTCTAGCTGAAGAGATCTGATAATGCACTTGTAATACAAGTTTGCCTGTATCAGCCAGCTTTTCTAAGAGTTTTATACGATGTAACTGATCTAACTGATTTTATATTTACTGCTGCAGGATCATCTCTCAGTACTAAGTTGACATCATCATCTAATTTTTTAATATTGGTTTGCTCTTTATTAGCACCTTCTTCGACCTAACCCTCATTCTGAATGAAACTGGCATTTGAAGTGCCTGACTCCTGGTTATTTTCTTTATCGGGCATCGGATTCTTTTGTTTGTCAATATTTATGTTTTCTTTGTTAGAGTTTTGAACATCGTCTTCACATGAAAAGGAATTTTTTGGCTGATAATACCAGATGAAGATAAACAGCATTAGTAGTTTTTGCCTCAAGTGCAAAAGTCATTACTTCATCAGACACTATCCTGATACTCTCATCAAGAATCACACAAGCTGAGTACATGATATCGTATAAATTTAAATTATATGAAATATCATTCAACCTTTTAATCTTAACTACCTGTAATTTTTGTTGATTTGTTTATTTTGTCATCTAAGCCTTCAGTCACTTTTTCTAATCTCCGCAGCCTCTGGTTATTGCTTTCCCTTTCCCTGTCTGTGCTCCGTTTTTTACCCTTAGCCATGTTACCCTTAGCTGCGAATTTCATGTTTTTGTTTCACTAAAATTTTTAAAACAAATAAATATTTTTGGGTTAAACACGTGGTTAAACGCTCTCAAAACATACAGTACCGTCCAGCACAAAGCGCGCCGGCCGGAGCCCGCAAATTTTTAATTTTGAATCTAATAGGAAGCGGTACTACAATGTAAGAACGAGACTCGAAATATAATAGGTATTAAATCAATTGGGATCAATTTTAAATAGGTAATGATGTCATCAAATTGGGAATGACAAATAATAAAAAATGAGAATCAAAAAAATTTAATTGGGAAGAATTGGCGCAAAATCGGAAAGTGATAAAACTTTCATATCAGGAATAAGCCATATCAGTTTGTTAAAATAGAAGTCAAACTGGGAATAATGAACAAACATTGGGAATAACCACTTTATAATAATTATTACTCATCAAATCAATAGACAGATCACCTTGGGAATAATTAATTACAAATTGTGAATCGTTAATTTCTAATTGAGAATAATCAATTTAAAATTAGTTACTTGTTACTAAATTTAAGGTGTAAATGAATTTATCCTTGATAGAACAATATTTAGTTTTTATTCTTTAGATAAATGATTAAAAAAATCATAAATGACATTTATGTTTCATATTCAATGTCACATTTTCAAAACAACTATTAATGAACATGGGGCAATTTAATCTCATTACGATTGATTGATTATTGTTGTTGTAGTCAATTGAATGATTTATATCAAAAGTTAAATCTGAATTTGAGTCGGTGGCGGAGAAAAATCCTGCATACCTCACCGGCTATAATAGAGCCTCCGGTTTCTAGTTTATGTAACAAAGCCATTAATCATGCAAGATAACATCCATCGGTCTGTTCCATATAGGTATTCTTACATCAATTTGATAATAAAGGAGAAAAATGATAAATTATTATAAACATGAATTTTGTAGAGGTTTCTATTTTGCATATTTTGAAGGAAATTACACATAAATTTAGGCTTTTGAATGGGTTAAATTGGTAATAAAATTGATAAATTTTTCTCTTAAAGGAAAGAGGTTTATGAGATTGAAAAATCTGAAAAATAAAAGTGAGAATTTAGGTCATAAATTGTATAAACATAGAAATACGTACATCCCTTTTGTTGAGAAATCGAAGATGTTAAGTTTCTGTATTTCGATATCATTGTTATAGAGTCATTAGGTGTAGTTTATGAAATATTGACCACTACTTTCTATTTCAATGATAAAAAGGATAAAGGAAAAATAGTAAGCCCCAGTATAATAATCGGGTTTCAGTGGATCGTTAACGTGTTGCTAAACGCCCTTTCTCTTGGCAATTCCATTGTGGCACGTCGCCATTATTACATCCAAACTAGTTTCGCTTTATTATGTACGCCAGATGCGCTTCAATGGCCCGATTAAATGCGACCCACACTTACACCGCCAGAGTAAAAAACCAAGAAAATTAATAACGCGATATTCAATGGGAAAAAAGAATCCTTATAATGGCATAAGTGTGCTGTAATAAGATCTTCGCGTGTTTCTACCGCATTTATTCTCAATATCATTATGTGGAAAGAAGAGAAGCTAATTACTAAGGTCGTTGGGTCAAAAAGGGAATCGATACTAAATTACCCACTAATGCAAATTTACTTCAAATTTATTACAGTTTTCTTTTTAGAAACAGATAGGTTAAATGTTTCATTAAACTTATCATTATCGTTTAGGGGGAAAATTCTAGCTTATCATTTTAAAAAAATCGATTTTTAATGAAGCCTCATTTATTTTTGTGATAATGGAGTCGTTTCGGGCCGCTCTTACAAGACGGTCTTGTAACCGCCGCCTGTTCGTTCATTAAGATCCTCGCAGGATCGTTAGGCCGGCGCGCTCCCGACGCGCCTAACTGCCTCAGTTACGATTCCTTCGAGCCGGATTACGTCTAGAATCTCGTCGTCGGTTATTCAGCTTTATTGTTTTCGTATGGGATTATCTAAAGCCGACTTTAAAAAAAGATTAACAAAACTCGGAATAAAATGATGATAAAATATGGTCGACGGCAAGAAGAGTCACAATTGTTAATCAATTAAGAACTAGAACAATAAAGTTTGTCCTATTATCTTAAGCTTAACTTGTTAAGGTTTGAGACGAGTTAATTTGAATATAAAGTTATTCCTATCAAGTTTTAATTTGACTTTCAATAAGTTTTTAAATTATGCTAATAAAGCAAGAAATCTGCGGAACTAATCGATTGAATAAACATTTACGTTTATTATTTTTGTTGGTGGAAGCAGGAAACAAAAAGAAAAAAAAGTGGGAACAAATAAATTTATATTTGTTTTCGTTGCGTTCGGCCGTGGGAACACAACACGTCCGCGAAATGTGTATTCAATGGCCCCAGCAATATGACAGCGGAGAAAAAGTTTCTCGACCGACACGAGCGCACGCTGACAAAAAAATCATACGAACTTTGTTGCCCCCGAAAAACTTTTATATGAAACATGGAATTAAACGTGGCAACGATTTAGTCGCGGTTTCACAAAAAAAATATAAACGACGGATATTTCGATTGAAGAAAGTTTCTCGACAAATTACGCTGCGAAAAATCGCTCACAAATGGAAAAATACTTTATAGAAAATTATTCAAATCTACGACATTTTAAACGCTAAAGATAAAATTTAAGAATATAGAAATATATTTTCCGTTATTGGATTCTAACAGAAGTTCGCAGCACTCTTTTTTTAAAATAACATGTTTTTCAACACGATTGAATATATGCTAAATGTTATTTTTGCACTACAAGATCGCATTCGCAGATTTTTCATTTTAGATCAATTTAAGATTCAAAGCTGCTAAGGGTACTATAAATATTTCACTGGTATTTGGAGAAGATTCTATAGAGGATTCAACTGATTCAAAGTGGCTTTGTGCGAGTTCCTTCCTCTGGAAAATAGTTTCTCTTATATTTCATTTTAGATTTAAGTTTAAGATCAATCAATGTTAAAAATATACCACGGCAATCATTTAAGATTTAAGTTTAAGTCCAATCAATGTTAAAAATGACAACAGACTACGAATAAAATTCTAAAGAGAATTTATAAAAAAAATACATTTTGCTGATTTTAGGTATTAGATTCATATTAAATTGAACTAGGAAAACTTTTAAAAACAGGATATGAATGAGTGTACAACCTAGACAGATTGAAAACTCCTTTAAAGATATTTCTTTGAGCAAGTGTGTATGAAATACTATGAATAGCTAGGGCTTCGATGTGTATAAAAGCTATCTACATTAAGATGAAAATATAAAAGAAAATAGTGGATAGAAAGCTGGAAGGGACGTCTGAACAAATCCAATGGAAATTTAGAGTGTATCATTTACGAAAGGACAGCAGCTTACCTGAAATTAAACATAAAACGAAAATTTCATCTGGACTGCGTTTACTTACGTCAAGACTTTATAGTTAGAAGAGATGACATTTTTTTTACTTCCATGATTTTTCGTTTGAGATTAAAAACTTACAAACTAGATTTTTACTTTTTATAGAACCAGTTGTTGCCGAAGGGGATATACAAGAGGAACAACACTAAGTCTATAACCTACAGAGCCTGGAAATCCTTTCATAGATCTAGTTTCATTTAGAGGAATCGAAATGAACTATATATTTATTAAAAACCTGGAATGGCCACCTAGTTCTAAAATAGAATCCCAAGAATTGCTGGTGTAATAAAATCTAAAGAATTGGAAGAGATTTGCATTTTCTACAAAAGCAAACGAAGCTTAGAAAGTGGAAGAAAATCTTAATGCCAGAAGACTCCAAGCGAAACTAGACTTAAAGGCGAAAAGTCAACTATATTAAAATC
Source organism: Phosphuga atrata (assembly GCA_944588485.1). Lineage (NCBI taxonomy): Eukaryota > Metazoa > Arthropoda > Insecta > Coleoptera > Silphidae > Phosphuga > Phosphuga atrata. The sequence goes on from OX155901.1 coordinate 34,494,247, forward strand.
AGGACACTAGTTCACTAGTAAATAAGGCTGGAGGAACACCACTAATGGTAAATAAAAAATTAAAACATTTTGTCATAAAAACACAAGCCATCTCAAATAGGGTTATCTACATTATGCTAAAAGTGAACAAAAGGTATAACCTACAAATAATTCAATGCTGTGCACCAACTAGCACAACAGATGACGAAGAGATCAAACAACTGTATGAGCAGAAAATGCACATTTCAAAGCTTGGTCAAAAGACAAATACCGACCCAATAAAGATAGGAAAGTTCGGATTAGTAACTAGACGCGTCAGAGGTGAAATAATGCTAGATTATCTCGGAAACAGTGCAGCGGAGATGGTTCTGGAAAGGCCCAAATGGCCGGGTCAAAAACGAAATTGATTTATAATAACAAACAATCAGAGGATCTGTCAAAATGTATCTGTAATAAATCGTTTCTACATAGGCAGCGACATATTCACATTCGTTTCTACATATTCATGCTATTATCATGTCATCATGCTTATTCATGCTATTATAGTCTTGAACACAAAAAAAGAAAGAAATAAACAACTTCACAGACCAAAGATCCCAACTGCAAAATATGTAACCCATAACATAGACGAATTAAAAAAAAATACTTATAACAAAACTACACGATACAGAAGCATTAAAACCATTGGAACTGGACGAGCTCAGCACAAAAATCGCTAGCAGTCTCCAAGTAGCAACTAAAAAAGTGTGTGCAAAAACAAAACATAAACAAGGCGATGGAAAAATCAGTGCAAATAGAAAAACATTGATGGAACAAAAAAGACAAACAAATCGTGATAGTACAGAATACTTAGATCTAAACAGGATTATTAAAAAAGAAACCCGAAATGGCAGAAGGTATAATACTGTACTCATAAAAAGCACCATAGAAGATAACACAAACATGAGGGTGTTAAGATCAAATTTGTCTACAGGCATAGCTGGAATAAATGCGATACAAAACCAACAAGAAACATTAGCGAACAACAAGAAAGAAATCATCACAGCTATACAAACCTTCTACGATTCGCTATACAAAACTGTCACCCCAACCCCACAATAGCAGAGGCAAAATTCACAAGTGTAGAATTGTTGAAACCATTCCACGTTAAAGATAATCATACAAACTTAAAACAAACGGAACACAGCCTGAATATATAAATATATTCAGTCTTTCCGGAACTCTATAAAAATTATTGAGTCTTTAAAAAAACATAAAAATAACATTGTTTTTAAGATCATGTCTTTCCGATATCTTAAGTGGATAGCCATCTGCGGACGCGTTTCGAGATTTATCTCTCATCAGCACAGCTTTGCTTCCATGAACAATCATTTCTAAACAACTCACTTGAAAACCCATGGTGTTTAGGGTTAGATGTTTATAATTTTGACATTCTGTGAGAGAGACATGAACTTAGCAGGTTATTGATTGAACTGATAAGTGAGTGGTTTACAAATTAGTGTTGATGGAAGCGAAGCTGTGCTGATGAGAGATAATTCTCGAAACGCGTCCACAGAAGACTATCCACTTATGGAGGAGTATTTTTATAATTGTGCCAAAACTACCTGATGTTTGGCAATTTTTTTTTGAGAAATTGAAATGACTTAGACATTTGCGGTTTCTGGCAGAATGTTTATTCATCTTTTATCTACAAACTATGATTTTTTCAACATATAATATTACAAAATAGCGTCCAAAATGGCGGCTCCGGGAAGTAATGTTTTAAAATAAATGTTATCTGCGCGAGGAATTCAAGCTGCAATACGTCACCTAGAAGTATAAAACCAAAAAATACTTAAAGTATACACTCCAAGGAGGCGTCTGTACCAAACAACATGAAAAAATTCACTTATAGAAACAAAATGGCGGCCGCTTGAAAATAAGTTTTGTCACATGATTTTTCCAATTTGGCCTGCTGTGAAATATCGTTAATCCAAATGTTGCAAATTTATAGGTACAGATGCCCGAGAATTGATTTTCCTTTTAGGCAGTCGAAACGCGAAGTCGATTGGTTGAACGGTTTAAAAGTTACAATTCGAGCAGATTCGAAACATCTTGTTTCGAGAAAAACGCGTTTGAAGTTTGGACAATGTTTTTCCTTGTGCAATTTGATTAGTTCGATCAATGTGTCCAAGATAGGTTAAGTCCTTTATAGGTTTTTGAGGTCGCTGAACACGAATTTATGGTCGTATTTGAAAAATTCAAAATGGTGGATCCAGTATGGCGGACCAAAAATTAAAAATATTCAATGTAGATGAAATTTTATATAGGTTTTTGGGGTCGCTGAACACGAATATGAGGTCGGTTTAGAAAAATTAAAATGGCGGCTCAAAAATTGAAAATATTCATCAATGTTCAAATTTCGCGAAAATTCGCTCGATTTTGACAATTTTATCAGGAATTGTATCGCGAACGGAAGCTGGTTAGCAAAATGCAATTTATTTATAACCAGCAGAGAAAACACTTTCAGACACACATTGAAATTTTCCATTCACTTGATTCGGTCATGAAGTTCCTAAAATTGTCACCTTTGGCGCTAGTGCTGTTGTGCTCGGAGCGAATAAAGTTGTTTAAAAATGTACACAACTGAGAATTTCTTGTAATACCATTTTCTGTTCCTTTTTTAGCACAGTTTCATCTGCATTGTATACTTGCTTGGGTCTTAAATTGTGTTCTATTATAAGTGTTCTAATTCTGTAAGTGTTTTGTTCTAATTCTTTGCAAATCGTAGCAAAGTTCTGCCATAGCTACTTTATCAGCACTCAATTTCTCCACTTTTCCAAATTTTGGCTAATTTTCCTATTCTATGGTGCTTTTTAAACTGCATAAAATTTATTCATCCAATATTCGATTAGAAGTATACAAAACTCAACATACAATAAATAGATGAAGTTCTACAATAAATAGCTGGATAAATACTAAAATAAATTAATCAATCCAAAATTCGGTTACTTCGGTTCATCCAAAAAAGGTTAATTCATCCAAATTAAAATATAATCATCCAATAATTTATTTTTTCTTACAAACTATGATTTTTCCTTACAATAATCGATTGAATCGTTCAACATATTCGAAATTCACCCAAAAAAGGTTTTTTATTTTACTTAATAAATGCAAAATGCAAATTTACGAGAGTATTTAATAATCCTCACACTTCTATTATATGCATAAAAATACTGAAAGGAAAAAACTGTTCACCTTATTGCATTATTCTATCTGCTTATATATAGTAGAAATAGTGCTTCCTATATATATATATATATATATATATATATATATATATATATATATATATATATATATATATATATATATATATATATATATTTATATATATATATACATATATATATATATATATATATATATATATATATATATATATATATATATAGTGCATATATCTTCTTCTTCTTTTTGTTTCCAATAGACCTACTTTGGACCACGCTTGTTCAACTATTGGGCTATGATCTTTGCCCAGTATTGTTGCATCTTCTGCCGGTGTAGCTTCTTTCCCTCTTCTGTCCAGGGGGTACCTTTCCTTCGGGGTTTTTCCTGAAATCCACGGACTTCCTCCAGTGGTTTTCCTGAAATCCACGGACTTCCTTCAGGATGCATCTCACAGAAGACTGTCTGTTTTGGAGATCTGTTATTCCCACTTCTTTAATATCCTTCTCGGTTTCTGTCAACCAAGTGGTACGAACTTTCTTGTTTTGCCAGAAGGTGAACAGACTGTTGGTTAGTCGGTTTGGAGTCAATCTTGCAACGTTGCCATAGAAGCTACCCTTCTTTTCCTTGCACAGTCAGAGAGCCCCTCAATATGTTCGTAGAGCTTAGAGTTATGTCGTCTTCGGCATTCCCAATCTTCCTTTACCGGGAATGCCTAGGATCTTCCTGATGATTCTCCTCTCTCTGATTTTCAATTTCTCTACCAGACCTCTTCGGTTCAAGGAAAGACACTCCATGGCATATAGTGCTTCTGGTCGTAAGACTGATGTGTTTGCGCTCTGTCTTTCGTTACACGCCGCGTTTGTTAGAAATAAAATTTGAAGGAATCAAGTCCTTGCTTGTAAATTCGTTTATTGTGAAGATATAATGGTATTTTGTATAAAAAAATTGTTCGTAAAGAGCAATCAAATTTTGGATGGATCAACCTTTTTTGTACAGTTAAACCTTTTTTTGGGCGAATTGATTTTATTTTGTACAAATTTATTTTGTACAAATCAATTATTATACTAAACCATTACTATTTGTAAGATTCAATCGATCACTGGGTGTTTATATTTTATTTTGGACGAAGTAACCTTTTTTGGATGAAGTAATCGTTTTTGTATGAATAAACCGAATTTTGTATTTTCCAGATAATATTTGTGAAAAAGCATCTATTTATTGTATGCAAAAAATCCAAGCCTTTTATTTTGGACGAAGTAACCTTTTTTGGGATGAAGTAATTTCTTTTTGTATGAATAAACCGAATTTGGTATTTTTGCAACTATTTATTGTAAAAAACATCTATTTATTGTACGAAAAAAATTCAAGCCCTTTTAAACATGTGCAGCTAACTAGAAAATGCAGAAAAGTTACATTTAATTTTCAAATGTTCATGGAACTTTTGGGCGAGCACACATTAGTCCTAATATTGGAACTCCTTGGGCTCTCTTCTCTGAGAACAAATTGGACATTGCTTTATCAAGTTGGAAAATATTGATTTTTGGTTCTAGTCAAAACATTGCACTTCTGCCTTTCATTCTCATCAGTACGCTATATTTTGTTATTTAAAACTTGTTAACGCCTGGTTGCGCGGCCATAAATCGTATCCGGATATTTTGCTATCTGAGCATCGGTCAGCGCTCAGGACAATGGTCCGTTGAAATCCGTGTAGCGAAGGAACTAATTCACGGACCGCCAAATAATTTTAACCAAATATTGTACACACTTGTAGCATTCGATTTATGTAATTAAAAAAAAGGAGTATATAAATACTCCCCCTTAAGACATCGGAAAGACATGATCTTAAAAATAATGTTATTTTTATGGTTTTTGTTGAGTTCACGAAGGTGAACTGAAAGCTGTAAAATAACTTTCAAAAATAAAAAATTTCATGTGACATTTATTTTGGTAGTACTAAAAAGACTCAATAATTGTTATAGAGCTCCGGAAAGGCTGAATATATTTATACATTCAAGCTGTGTTTCGTTTGTTTTAAGTTTGTATGATTATCTATTACGTATGATAGTTTCACCAACTCTATCTTATCAGTTCAATCAATAACCTGCTAAGTTCATGTCTCTCTCATAAAAGTCAAAATTATAAACATCTAACTCTTAACACAACATGGGTTTTCAAGTGAATGGTTTACAAATTATTGTTCATGGAAGCAAAGCTGTGCTGATGAGATATAAATCTCGAAACACGTCCACAGATGGCTATCCACTTAAGGTATCGGAAAGACATGATCTTAAAAGCAATATCATTTTTATGGTTTTTGTTGAGTGCCACGAATGTGGACTGAAAGCTGTAAAATAACTTACAAATTTCATGTAAGATTTGTTTTGGTAGTCCTAAAAAGACTCATTAATTTTTATAGAGCTCCGGAAAGGCTGAATATATTTATATGTTCAGGCTGTGTTGCGTTTGTTTTAGGTTTGTCATAAATGTAGCTTCAGAAGACGTCCCTGAAATCAATAAATGGGAAATAACAACTGCGTTTCAGTGCAGTTGTTGAAACACACATGAAAGACCGGAAAAATCGAGGGGAAGACTAGATAACGAGCGAAATGCTTAAAATAGGAGGCGAAGATATACAAGAGTCCGTAATAATTCTTCTAAGTAAATGCCTGGGAGAGGTAGAAATCCCAAGTATGTGGCAAAATGCCGAAGTAATATTACTGTACAATAAAGGCAACAATCAGAACATATAATAAAATTATAGAATAATCAGCCTATTATCACACCTATATAAGCCTTTTACTAAAGTAATAACAAACCGGTTAACAGGAAAATTGGACACCTATCAGCCAGTCGAACAAGCGGCCTTCCGGAAATATTATAGTAGAACCGATCACCTAAAAACAATACGCAGTATCATTGAAAAAAGCACCGAACTCAATGTACCCTAACATCTGGCTTTTATAGACTATCACAAAGCGTTTGATTCTGTGGAAACGTGGGCAATCCTGAAAGGACTCGACAATGCGAGAATTGATTGAAGAAACACGTATGTTATAGAAAATATCTACCACAATGCGACGCTCCACATTAAGATCGAAGAAGAAATGTTTACAGACAAAATGCCAGTCAAGAGAGATATCCGACAGGGGGACATAATATCCCCAAAATTACTTACATAGGCGCTTGAAGACGTTTTTAAAACTTTGGTGTGACAAGAAAAGGGAATCAACATTGATGGAAGCCTATATCACCTGCGGTTTGCGGATGGCATTTTCCTTAAAAGCAACAAAGCAGAGGAGCTCAAAACGATGATAGAACAACTCCACCAAGCATCTAAAACCGTCGGCCTAAATATGAACCTGGCCAAAACCAAAATAATGAGCAACGACCAAAGCCAAGTTACTATCAAGAAAAATATTCTCGAAAATACGTCAGAATATGTATATCTCGGACCTAAGATGGGAAACACTCTGCACACTCTTGGGAAACAAAATCAGACAGCGGCAGCGTTTGGAAAGTTAGGATTCATTCTGACAAAAACAGATATCCCTCGACACCTCAAGCTAAAGTCTACGAAACATATATCCTGCCAGTAACAACATATTGCCTCGAGACAATGACACATACTATAAAAAGTGCAAGTAAACTCAGAACAACACAGAGAGCAATGGAAAGAGCAATGTTAGGTATTAGCTTAAGGATAAAATAAGAAAAGTGGAAATACACAGAAGATCCATGGTCATAGATGTTATGTTACAAGGCTATAGATGTTATATAACGCACTGCTCAACTCAAATGGCGTTGGCAGACAAAATCAAGCCTGACCCGACAAGATCCATCCAGATCCAGAAAGTGATCTACAGGAACACCTCAAACACGGTGGAGAGACAACATCATCCAAACCGCGGAAAAAACCTGGATAAGAACTGCACAGGACAAACAGGCATGGAAGGAACTGGAAGAGGCCTACATCCAGGAGAGGATGGCACTAGGCTGAAGAAGAAGAAGAATAACAATGGATAAAAAACCTGAAATTTTAATTATATCTCATTTTCCTTCTCAAAAACTGTGTTGTAAAACTATATAATGTTATTCAGAACAAGTATCCATCACAGCAATTGCTATCGCTGGACCAACTTATTTTCTTTTAGGAATTGGACGGGTAATAAAGTCCATGGCTATTGGCTATTCAGGTTTAAGGAGGTGATTTCTATCGTTGTTTATTGATCATAGTGTTAATGATAAACTACAGACTAAAGAAACAACTGAGGATTAAATTTTCGGAATAAATTCCGCTGGAAGAAATCCTTATTCTATCGTCTAAAAAACTATAGAGGAATAATCTGTGAGATCTGTGAGCAATTTTCATCAATTAACCAACTTTAAATTTGGAAGAATTAGAAGTCCGTCGCTGTTTGGGTTTCAAGAGGGTGAATTTAATCTCTTGATCATAATCATAATGGGATAGTAGATTCAAGAATTCCCTATAGGGCTCAAATAATGAAGTGAATTGTGGCGGAAGAATTTCTTCATCTATCTAATCACACATTTTGGAGCAATGAAATGTAGGAAAAGTACCTATCATAGCAATTGCCGTTGCTATGCCATTATACTATATGTACTATGCCATTACCATTTACATTGCAATTGCACTAAACTAGAGATTTTTTGAAGAAATAACATTGAGTGGTGCCTTAACACGTTAAGCGCCTGATCTATGGCCGGCTGTACATGGTTTCGCAATACTAATCCATTCTAGAAAAACAAATGGATAATGTGTTACAAGATAGATAGATCTTGATATGTTATCTATATATGATAGATATGTTACAAGATATTACGTGATAACAAGACACAATGTGTATTTGTAAAAAAACCGAAAGTCTTCTGTTTGATACAGCAGGAACGGTCAATCTAATGAATTGATTAAGGGCACTGTAAACGTTTAAGTAGTCTTAAGCTTTAGGCCTTAAAATTGTTTTCACGCTTAAAGGAGGTGTTCTTCCTTCAGTTCTCTAAGAGTCTAACTGACTTAGAGGAAGATAAATAAACCTAACAATCCATGAATTTCATCGTGAGACAATTAATGTATTATTGGAGAAGATAGAGAAGTAGAACTAGAGAAGAAGAGACACTAGTCATATGAGAATAACCCAAAATGCGCTATGAACTTATGTTACAACGCTACGAACCTACGTTATAATCCAATATATCTTAATTAATTTCTTCTTCTTCTTCTTCTTTCGAATAGGCCTACTTTGGACAACGCTTGTTCAATTGTTGGGCTTTGACCTTTGGCCAGTATTGTCGCATCTTCTGCCGCTGTAACTCCTCTCTCTCTTCTATCCAGGGGGTACCTGGCCTTCGAGGTTTTTTCTGAAATCAACGGACTTCTTTCAGGGTGCGTCTCACAGACTGTCTGTTTTTGAGATCTGTTATTCCCAGTTCTTTAATATCCTTCTCGGTCTCCGTCAACCAAGTGGTACGAAGCTTCTTGTTTAGCCAGAAGGTGAACAGACGATTGGTTAGTCGGTTTGGAGGCAATCTTGCAATGTGGCCATAAAAAGCTACCCTTCTTTTCCTTGCACAGTCAGAGAGCATCTCAATATGTTCGTAGAGCTCAGAGTTATGACGACTTCGGAATTCCCCATCTTCCTTTACCGGGCCTAGGATCTTCTTGAGGATTCTCCTCTCTCTGATTTCCAATTTCTCTATTAGACCCCTTCGGTTCAAGCAAAGACACTCCATTGCATTCAGGGCTTCTGGTAGTAAGACTGATATGTAGTGCTTAAGTTTCAGTTTGCCTGACAGGCATTTCTTATTGTAAGTGTTCTTAGTCAGCTGATAGGCTAGTTCTAACTAGCTGATTCTCTTCGATAGTGATGCTCTTTCTGATATGTTGGGTTCAATCCATTCGCCGAGATACTTAAATTTCTCAGTCCTCTTGACGTTTCCCTGTTCTAGTAACATCTCACTGTTTGCTTCTCTGATGTTGGTGAAGAATTTTGTTTTCTCCAGCGACACTTGAAGACCCACTTTGGCAGCCTGTTTTCTGAGGAAGTTTATCTGCATTGTTGCCATCTCAAGAGAATCATCAAACAGTGCCATGTCATCTGCAAAGGCCAGGCAATCTACACCCAGTCCATCGTTCTTACGTCCCAGGTAGATACCACTCTGAACACCCAAATTGTTCAGTTCCTTGCGCCATTCTCTCATAACCTTTTCAAGGACACAGTTGAAGAGAAGTGGGAAAAGTTCATCTCCTTGTCTCACTCCAGATTTTATTTCGAAGCTTTCTGAAATCTCGCCTCTAAATTTAACCTTGGAATGGGTGTTAGTCAAAGTTTCTAGGATGAGTCTGCGGGTTTTGTTGTCTAGTGCTAGTTCCTGGAGTACTTTGTTAAGCGTTTCTCTATCAATGGCATAGTAGGCCTTCCTAAAATCAACAAAAGTGACGACCACCTTGCGGTTTCTCATCTTGGACTATGCAAGTACAGTTTTAAGATTGAGATCTGTTCAACACAGGATCGGGTCTTCCTGAAGCCCCCTGGTATTCCCTCAGTTGACTATCCAACTGATTTTCTATCCTTGTTTGTAACGCCTTCGAGAGAATCTTGTATGTTACCGGGACGAGAGAAATTCTACGGTAGTTGTTTAGATCAGTAAAATCTCCCTTTTTGTAAAGCGGATGGATCAGAGCAGATTTCCAATCGGGTGGTAATTTCTCTGTTTCTCAGATGTCCTGGATGATCTCGGTTAGCTTGCGCACGGCATTGTTTCCAGCACCTTTCCACAGGTAAGCAACGATAGAGTCTTCTCCAGTTGCCTTATTTTTCTTAAAAAGTTGAATGATCTGGCCAACATCTTCCAATGATGGCGGGAGCGAGACCGGGTTTGGTGTGGTTTGTATATAGTCGAAGTCTTCGCTGGGTGGGTCACAGTTGAGTAGATTTTTAAAGTACTAAGCCAAAAGGTGGCAGTTGTCCTTGTCGTTATAAGCCAGTTTGTCTTGTGAGTCTCTGAAGTGGAGGCTTTGTGGAGCGTATTTTCTCAGTGCCTGCTTAAAGGTTCCAAAGAAATCTCTGGAATTATTCTTAGCAAAGCTCTCTTCGATTTGCCTTAGTTGGTTTTGTGTGAAGGTTCGTTTGGTTCCTCGAATTATCTTGGCTGTAAACTTTCTTTGTTCCAAAAATGTATGCCAATTTTCCTAGGTCTTTTTAGAATTCCACTTCCACCCAGGCTCTCTGTCTTTGGGCTATTGCATTGTTACAGTCTTCAGTCCACCACGGAAGCTTCCTTCTTGTAGCGAGAGAGGCGAGTTCATTGGCCGCCTTGACAAGAGTCTACTTCAGTTGCTCCCTGTAGTTTAGGTCTGTGTTGTTCAGTCTCTGACTTAGTCTGTTCTGAGTCGCTCGACGTCAAATCTTACCATTTTGGAGGTTCTGTGTCATCTAGTGTTTCTAGGCTGGAGTCTTATTTTGATCTTTAAGAGGTAGTGGTCTGAGTCCAGATTGGCGCTTCTGAGTACCTTCACGTTTCGTATTTCCTTTTGAGATTTTCGTGAAATGGCCACATGATCTATCTGAAATTGACCCAGGTGGGTATTAGGTGAAATCCAAGTCTTCTGCTTCCTTGGCAAGTGTTTGAAGGCTGTAGACTTCATGATCAAGCCAAAAGTCCTATACAGATCCACCAATCGTTCTTCGTTGCGGTTGGTTCACTTATACGCCGGATAATTGTCCACTATGTTTCTGTATTTTTTCTCTCTTCCCAATTGAGCTGTGAAGTCACCAAGCAGTATAACGGTGTGCCTCCTCTGGAAGTTTAGAGATAATATCTTCTAAGTCTACCCAGAATTTATCAGTTCTGTCTGGATTGCGTCTGTTGTCCTGGTTGATTGGGGCAATATATCTTAATTAATTTAATTATTAAAAAGTATTTGATGACATTTATTTAGTTTAGACCTACTTTTGTAAGAGTAGAATTTGTAACTCCATTAACGGGAAATAAATTAAAATTGACTCAATTATTAAGAAAAACAAATTCAATTTTTTTAAAAGATTTTACAACATTTATTTAATTTAGACATTTAAACCGCCTCCATTATCTATATAAATACAATGTCGTCAACAGCAATTTAACTAGATTGTCATTGATTAATCATGCTACGGAAATGGTACGCAAAAACGCTCCAAACTTGCTGTTATGTTACAATCCTATACATCTTGTGCAATCCAACGAATGGAAGATGTTTTATATAACTTATTTATTTTCAACATATTATTTACTTTGGCCGGTCTCCATTATCTAAATTAATTTTGAAACGTCGGAAAAGAATCTTAAGAAAGTAGTTAAACTAGTTGGACATTGATAAATATTCAAGTGGTCCGGTTTTCTTGAAAAATTTAACAAATGTGTGTTATATTGTAGTGAATATGATATAGTAATTGTCGGATTTTTGTGCTATATAGAAATGATGACAAAACGCTCATCATCAAACAAATATATTTTAAGAAAACTATGAATAAAAATGATTCTTATTTATCTAGACTAAACTATCTTTATTCACTAAATTTATTTTGAATGAAGAAATCTCGAAACCTTTCATAAATTGAATTTTTAAATGAATCTACGGTGTAATAGTAAATCGAGTTTCTGTATGTAAAATTGATATTTAATGTAAGGTAATAGATTACTTTTTCAATAAAATGCTTTTATGAATGCGTCGATTTTTATCAAACAAAGAAAATGTTTAATACACAAAAAACAAATTACCTATTGTGTTTGGTCGTGGTAATGTATTCAAATATTTGTAATCCGGTAATAAAAACATTAAATAAAAGTGTATTTCATTATATTCCTGCGCAAGTTGTAAACCCCGTCCTTCTATAAATATTGATATTTAAAGCTTGATAGTTCTATTAATCCTTCAATATTGATTTAGTAAATATAGTAAAAGGGGAGCCCGATCTCGATAGAAAATTGATGTTTTATAGACATACATTAATTAATTTAATTATTTTTTTTTAAGAGTTAAAGCAAAAATATTGACGGTTTTGTTCGTATGAATTTATAACACGTTGTTTTGTAAATAATTCACCAGGATTTCAGTATTTAGAATCAAAACAATTTAGCGTGTGTCCCAAAAGATTTCACCCTTGTACCCATAGAATATTCATTTAGTCTTCTAATATGAATGACCTTTGGGTCTTCAGAGGTTATCTTGTTTAATTTAAAATTAATTCATGCTGGATTTTGTGGGCAGCCGCGAAGGTAAATGATGACATGGAGGCAAACGACCGACCTTTGATGGCTTCTGTTTTGCATATTGAGATTGCTGACGCATAAGCCCCCAACAACGAAAAAAAAACAGATTCTTGAACCTAATTTCTCGGGTTATGCTTCTCGGGTTGAAGAGGAAAAGGAAAAAAAAGGAGACACTAATTCGAGGCTGTCAGTTCCAACAAATCTTTAATGTGAGGACGGAATTACGTGGCTGAAAAAAGAACGTTTTCGTGCTGAGAGATTTTTAAAAAAGATTTTGGTATGTTTATTGTATTTTCATCGGGGTTTAAGTAGGTCAGAGTTGCTCACATTGCGGGATCCAGGGCTTTAACCTAAATCTAGTGTAGGCCTCGAGACTAGCTCTATCTAATGATCTGCGGTTGGTTCTCCTACTTAGAATAACTTTGTTAAATTCGAATATTTTTCAGTTTATTTAAAACAATTTTCTGCAACAACAAAGAAACTTAATATTTTTTTTAATACTGTTACAAGCACATAATAAATATATTTTAAATAACCAAATTCGTTGTGAAATGGTTATAAAATTTGTAAAAATAATATTAAAAAATCTATGAAATAATTTGTGTTAATGCTACAAAATATTTATATTATTAACTTTTGCGCTACATATTTTGAAACTTAAAAAACGCAGCAAATTCAATTTTTTAAGATACTATGAAAAACTGAAATAAATTTTATCCTCCCAATTATGATTTATACCAAAAATTACTTCCTCGATTCAATTTAGTGAAAAATAAAATTGGATTTTCTTCCTTTCATTGCCTCTAAATTAGGTTTTTTTTCGCTGTGAATCTATAATTTTTCCGGGAGATTTCGTATTTATATGTCGCACCTATCTTATTAGAGGAAGCAACATAAAAAAGTTGTTAAATAGACACCGAGACATAATTTACTTTGATTGAAATTCAATTTCCGTTCTTATGGAAAACGTTTCCAATCGATGCTCCACATGAATAGACACCAGACTATGTTGATCAAAACGTTCCCTCACATTTCTCCGTATTTTCCACATTTCAATTCAACGCAAATGTGATTTACGACCTCCGCTTACGTAATTGCAAAAAGCACGTAATTTTCCAATACTCTAACAATATTTTCATGTCTTCGGCAAACTAAGAACTCTTTATCGTTTCAATCGCAGACTCCAACTTTTTTCTCGCCCCGTTTTTTACGTCCAATCGGATGGACAATAGTTATGGCTTTGAATTCTTCCTTTTTCCTTTCTTCTGCTCTCTTTTCTCATCTCGGCCGTACGATCGTATTTTCTCACGGCTGGCTGGACACCGTTTTTGCCAACTATCCCACAAAGACTCAACTTAATAATAAGCCATGGAAATTTTTAACTCACATTCATTCTTTCAAACGAAAACTCAGTTTTGCTCCAACAACACAAAGGCCTCATTCTAATTACAACTGAAAGAGTAATAATGTATGAAACTCATTATATTTGTTCAGATATCTGTATAGTTTGATATGCAAAGACTTTGTTAATTAATATATCATCTAATCTTACATTATATTAACTATGTAGAATGCCCTAGAGTATGTTAAATCAAGTGTAATTTCTATGTTCTAATACCTAAGCGTACGAAATATTTCGGATAATTATATAATTAGGAATTTCAGGGCTTAAATTGTGCATTGACGGATAATGCGGAATGCAGTCTTATTGCCTAAAGCTACAACCAAGTATCGCACAAACACGATAAGTACCCAAGAGCAAATTCATTTCAATTAAATTCAAGCAATGCTGCATCTAAGTTTTCCGTTTCCATTTGTTTGTCTTGGCTAGTATGTATGAATCAACATACCCGGTATTGGCCTTCTAGTCGTGTCTACCTAGACTGGCCAAAATAGTAAAAGTTACTTGAAAATTTAGCAAAATATCAACCTAACTCTACAAAAAAAGCCAAGAATTGAAAATCCTGACAATTTTAAAAATTCGAGGACTTCTTGAAAACCTTTTATGTATTTTTACCTAATCTTTAGGAAGCTCAATTCAACTATTAAAATTAAAAGTTTATACAATAAACCGATATTAAATTTAAAGTTCAAGGAAATTGTGGAAGTAATAAATGAGAATAGAAATACAAGACAAACAGATAAGACATACAAGACTAGAGACTGGACTAGAGTGTCAAGACGAGATAGACAAGATTAGAGAGTCAAGGCTAGACAGGCAAGACTAGGCAAACAAGACTAGACAGAAATGACTAGACAGACTAGACCAGACAGACAAGACCAGAAAAACAAGACTAGACATACAAGACTAGACAAAGAGACAAGACTAGACAGCCAAGACTGGACAGACAATAGTAGAGAGATAGGATTAGACAAGACAATTCACCGTGTATTTTTCTTTCTGTATTGTTTTCTAAAGAGACGTCTCTCAATAATTCTATTCTTGACGGGCTTTCCTCTCAAATTGTAATTGCCTGCAAGTGTCTATCTAATGTTCCCTATGAGCGAAATTTCTTCCATCAATAAGATTTCCACTTAATATTCGATCTCATTTTCCAGATTGGTTTTTGTTGATGGGATTTGCTTTGGCACCGCCACAAGCCGTGTAATGAACTTTCCCCAGTTATAAAATTATTTTCTTTGAGTGAAGACTTGCTTTTCTCTAATGTATAATATACCTACATATTCTCGAAAGTATACATTTTTCGTCACAAAATAGAAAAAAAAAACGGGATTTCAAACACCCCTGTTCTCATTTTATTTTTGTTTATTTGTCTGAATATAGGTGGAGATTTTTACCATTGTGCATTGTTGTTCTCGAGGGGAGGTCTTCCTAATTGCAGCTTTCGTTTCCGCTCTGACAATAAATAAATTGTCTGTCCGCGTCTCGGTTGATTGGGCAGGTTCTTTCTTCTATGGAATTATGCGTTGAGGCCAATCATTAATGTCAATTTGTTTTCTGGATTAGGGATTAGGGGATAATGGAGAATGGTATTTATCAAGGGAGGAATGGAAACAGCGAGTGGAATAATGAATATGATAATCCATGAAATTTACTTAAATTAGAAATTAGTGTCGCACCATCAGTACACATAATAATTGTTTCGTGTGCTTTTGTAATTAAAATGATTATTATGCTGCAGTTGTTGTTTCTCGTAGATTACGGATTTTCCGTTAATGTGAATTGTAAATTATAATTTCGTGCGTTTAAATCTTGGGAAATTGCTTTTATTAATTTCGGAAAATTTCCGCTTTCATCTCGAATTCAATGTGTAAAGCAGCACAAAGTTGTACCGGCAAAACCTGCACTCAATACCTCTTTTGTACATTCAAACCTTACATTTCCCAACAAACATTTCAAATGCATGCAATAACTAAACTTATATATTCCCCATACAATATATAAACTTATTTTTTCATGCACATTGTGAGTTTAATACCAAGGACGGCGGTTTTTGTGGATTTAAATTTCGGGCTTGCTTTACTTGAACTTTGCGAAACGGATTCGCATTGGGGAATTTGCCCGATTATTCGCAGAATGAAAAAGTAGAGGCGTCCTTGCGGATCGACACAGTATATAATTCAAGCCCGCCAAACTCACGCGACCGAATAACCCCCTTCATGTCCTTAATTAGTTCATTTAAGGACCACACTCAACGACTCGTTATTAAAGAGGAATGCCCGCTGGTTATGGTAAAGCGTAGACGCACAATTTTTCTCCCTTGAAAATTTTATTACTCTTATATACTGCTTTTTTTATAACCCTCCTCCAAATATAACACAGAACACTATTAAAACTTAATTAACTTTTATTTGATTACAAAAAAATCAATTTCATTTCATCTAATATAGTTTCTTTAGGTGAAGTTTGAATTGTTAAATAATATTTTCGTTAAATTGGTCGGATTATAGAGGTTAAATGAATTTACGATGGGAGCATAATTCCTTTTCTAAAGTTTTTAATCAATTTTCCGTTATATAAGTATTCGTCAAAGTAATAAAATGTTTTAAATATATCAGAAATAGACTACAAGAAAAGTTTACAAATTCCCAACTTCTCCCTTTTATGCGCATAAAATAGCTTTAAAGGAGAATTGTTTGCCAACTTTCTTAATGAAACATAAATATGTAACAGAGTAAATAGTTTTTACAAAAAGCTGAAAATCAAAGCATGGAAATTATAACAAATATTTTTTTGCGTTACTAATTGCCTTAATAAATGACGTAATTTTCATTAGCTGATTAAGAAATTTTATTTATTGAGAAATTAGGGGTAATAGACGTATTAAAAAGTCAACAAGGAGGAATTAGGAGAGAAGGTTCTGGTAATCTAATAAAGCAACCAAGCACGATTGATTCTCCAATTATCTTCGGATTAGTTTCGGACCTTAAGATTTATTAGTTTGCCGCGGATATTTTACGACGAAAAATAAAAGCAAAAGTACCGCCTAATGCATCATTTACAGAAAATGTTGAGGAAATTGTGAAACTGGATCCCGTTGGCTATATGTTGTTTTATTATCGAACAGCAGACAAAAGACGAATTTGAATAAAAATTGTACGATCGGGGGATATTAAGTCAACATTTGGCTTTTCCTTTATATTCTTGAAACAATATTTTCCTTTAAATAAATATTAAATTTTCCTCGGTACGAAAATATTAAATATATTTTCAAATTTTGAAGAGTAGACAGAATAATTAGTTATTTGAAATCATACAACTAATTCGCCATTCAATTCAATTTTCATTAAAACATTTATGCTGCAAAAATTAGGCATATTTTCAATTTTATCCCAAACAACAAATTGCACAATAATTTTTAATGTCCAACAAACTGATTTATTAATACAAACTTAAAACAAACGGAACACAGCCTGAATATACAAATATATTCAGCCTTTCCGGAGCTATATAACAAATATTGAGTCTTTTTAGGACTACTGAAACAAATCTCACATAAAATTTGTAAGTTATTTTACAGCTTTCAGTCCACTTTCGTGGCACTCAACAAAAACCATAAAAATAATATTGTTTTTAAGATCATGTCTTTCCGATACCTTAAGTGGATAGCCATCTGTGGACGCGTATCGAGATTTATCTCTCATTAGCACAGCTTTGCTTCCATGAATTGAAAACCCATGTGGTTTGGTAGTCCTAAAAAGACTCAATAATTGTTATAGAGCTCCAGAAAGGAATATATTTATATATTCAGGCTGTGTTCCGTTAGTTTTAAGTTTCTATGATTATCTAAATAACCTGTTAAGTTAATGTCTCTCTCACAAAAAGTCAAAATTATAAACATCTAACCCTAAACAGCACATAGGTTTTCAAGTGAGTGGTTTACAAATTATTGTTCATGGAAACAAAGCTACGCTTATGAGAGACAAATCTCGAAACGCGTCCACAGATGGCTATACACTTAAGGTACCGGAAAGACATGATCTCTAAAAACAATGTTATTTTATGACTTTGTTGAGTGCCACGTAGGTGAACTGAAAGCTGTAAAATTTTATCAAGCTCCAGAAATCGCGTCTCGCAAACCAAAAGACTTACAATTAGCCCTATTATATTTATATATCGATGCCTTAGGTAACAGATGTGTTACGTAAATTTTTGCAGAAATGGGTTAAATATATCTTAAAATCATTCGGATAGAGATTGTAACAGTGCACACATGTGATAAGTGAAGGATTAATAATGACGTCACGAAACACAATTTTATTATGTGTTAACTGCGTAAAAATAAAATATGTGTGTTGCAATTGTTGTAAGCGCACTTAACTCATTTGGACTTTTTAAAACTCGCGCACAGATGTGTCAAGTCTCATTTACAACATTTGGATGTGTGGTGTTGACTACGTTTTAATGTCAAGTGGAGGCTACAATAAAAATCAAATAACTTACCAGAAGAGGAACCGAATGGATCAACTGGAAGAACGCGCGAAAAACCGGAATTATGGAAAAGGAATGTAGTTAAGAAACAGCGTCTAACTGGATAAGAGTGCATAAATTGAAGTGGAAAACAAGTGCAAAAAAGTTTCAGAATTGTGCCAAGTGTAGATTTAAATGCAATTCAAATATTTTAGAGAGAAAGCGAGCTGAACTTGGTAACGCATTTTGGAATTATGGGGAAGCTGATCAACAAAAAATCTCCCTTAACTCATTAATCAAGAATGTTGACGTTGCTAGGAAGTCTATGACTGCCAAAAGTAGAAGCACATCAATACATTTTTTTTATGAACGAGGATGGAGAAAGAAAACGAGTATGCCTGAAATTCTTTTGTAGCACGTTTTCTATCAGTCGTAGCGTAGCAGAACTGGCCATGAGAGATCTTGGTGTGGGAGCTGCTTATGTAGGTCATGACAGGAGGTTGGGGTGCGTCCTGTAAACGCGACAACTGATTTGAGATTAGATTCTAGAACATATAAAGATCTATATTTAGTTCTAGAACATATAAAGTCATTTCCAACTGTCAGGCCCACTATTGCAGAAAAAAAACTCCAAAAAGTTGTACTTATCTTCGGATCTTAACTTATCCACGATGTATCGTTTGTACAAAGAATTGTGTGTTGAAAATAACAGATCTCATGTCATCTCAGAGTTTGTTTACAGTTTACTTTTTAACGAGTTGTCTCCGTACAGGTCTTTTTGTACCGAAAAAGGATCAGTGCTCTTTATGCAATGCTTACCACAACAAGCCAATAGAAGAACGCACTGCTCCAATAAAGGAGATATAGGAGCAACACAATCGAAGGGAAAAAGAGGCTCTGGATAGCAAAGCAAAGGACAAACAGTCCTCTAAGGATAACAAACGTAAAACGTTTAGGTCAGTTTCTTTTGATCTCCAAGCGATACTTTCTCTACGACTTTCTGGGGAAAGTCAAATATACTATAAACGGAAGTTAAACGTTTATAACTTTTTTATTTTTTTAAATCAACAGCAATGGTCTTTGTTATATTTGGGATGTAGGTAGCAAAGGGAGTTCCGACATAGCGACATATTTCTACCATGTCGCTACCTTTTAAACTTGCCTACAACACTTACCCATGTGACGACGTTTTCTGATACTGCTGGGGGGCAAAATAGAAACAAATATTTTGCAGAAAAAAAAAATTACACAACTCGTGAATGGGGCTTAGTCATTTAATCTGCAAGAAGGAACCCAAAATTTGTACTTAATTGCAGCTTTTTTCGATTTTACGAATATATTTGATAGTATGTAATAGTTATTTACATTTAGAGGGCCGGGGGTATAAGATTACGCCCGCAGCCGTAGTTTGAAGCCTGGCGGAGGAGGGCCTTTATGAGTCGAAGGGTGTAATCTTCCTCCGGCCCGAGACATGTATAACGTTTTACGCACAACTGCAGAAAACTTACAAAATTTAATTAAAAATGGTTAAAAACGATTAAAAAAATATGACGGTGATATAAATTTACCGCTCGTCACTTAGGTTATTTGTTGCTAAGAAAAAAAAAAAAAATTATTGTAAACTTTTCATAAAATTTTCATAATTTGGGAATGGAAGTAAACGCTGAGCAAATTCCCTCCGAAATATTAGAGGAAGCTGATGAAGCTGTGTTGGGTTTGATCTCAAGCTTCTCAATCCCAATGTTGTAATAAAATAAATAATAATAAAGATTATAGATTTTGATGCGGGCTTTTTTGTGAATTTACAGGCCCACGGGCCGGTAAAGGTTTGGAGATTACACCCTCCAAACCTGTCAAATCTTCGGTTGTAGTATCTAAGATGTAAAGGAACAATTTTGATGCAGTTGTGCGTAAAAAATATTTCTGTAAATACTAATAAAGTTAAATTCAAATGGATTCAAATTAAATAGTTACGATTTGAAAAATGTAAACCCAACATTATTCGTTCCACATTCCACGAAATTGACACTGTTTTTAAGAAAAGAGAGAGCAGGAGCTTAAACTCAAACTAGAATCCCTTGTTGGTCACATTTCGACAAGAGTTCTAGGTTCCTATTCCGATATCTGAATTAAAGAAGATGCATTTGCTAGATTTACTGAATAAAGAAATAATTACCGATGATTATAGGCATTACATTGAAAACTTGCCATCAACTTCACGCCCGGTTAAACAAAATTTTGTCCAGATATGTAGTTACCACATCTGGACAAAATTTTTACTTAAATATGCGCTAAACGAAATCAAAATTGTTTTTATTCAAAATTTTGTTCCAATGCCAAATGTTCCAATGTAAACTAATATTATGCGAATAACTCGTTTCCACTCCAAAGAGGATTACCGATCCAGGATTGTCGACCTTCTGTCAGATGCAGCCACTTATGCTCCCTTAGATAGAGACCCCACCTGTGGGTTTGAACGAAGAAACAATGAATTGGTTAATAAACTTAAAAGCAAAGGTTACATAGACCAAACTACGTACAAAACCTTAATTGTACACAATGCTATGCCCCCTAAAATCTACGGCTTACCTAAGATCCACAAAGAAAATTTTCCATTAAGGCCCATTGTTTCTTCAGTTCAATCTCACTCCGAAAAGTGGCTAGGTTTATTTCGAATATTCTTTACACGTCCTTCGCTGACTACAACGTGTTCAGAATTAAAGACTCTTTTGAATTCGCCACTGCCTTAAATAATTACCAAGTACCCGATGGTCATGAATTGGTGTCTCTGGACGTGTCATCGCTGTTCACTAATATACCGTCAAAATTATTTTTGGATATAATCAAATCAAATTGGGAGTTGATTCGCCCATCTTGCAAAATACCCCGCAAGGTTTTTTTGGAACTTATTGAATTCATTTTTGATACGACGTATTTTTCGTTTGAAAATAAGTTTTTCCTTCAGATTTTCGGAACCCCCATGGGATCGCGCTTATCTCCGGTGGCAGCGGATATTGTTATCAACACTTTAATTAAGGTTTCTTTGGACAAACTTAATTTCGAAATCCCATTTTTGTGGCAATATGTGGATGATATTGTCTGTGCCATCCCGCAAGGGTCCAAAACTGAGGTCCTAAGAGCCTTCAACTCATATAACGAACCTCTTACTTTTACAATTGAATCTGAAAATAATAATACTCTACCCTTTTTAGACACCCTGATTATCAGGACAAATGACAACCGCATTAATTTAGATTGGTACCAGAAACCTACCAGTTCGGGCAGATACCTGAATTATTTTTCCTGCGCTCCTTTTCAGCACAAGCTGAATGTTGTTTTGGGTCTTAAGACTAGGATATTCAAGATTGTACATCCAGATCTTCGTAATGATAGTTTAGAGAGATTGTTTAATATCCTAAAGAAGAACAGCTATCCCACAACAGTACTTAGGAAGTTGTAGTTCTCCAATCCTACAAGACAACCTGTCGCTGAGGTGGTCGCAGAGGACGACACGAAAATATTCAAGAGCTTACACTTTGTAGAATCACTGTCCCCCAGAATAAAATCAATTTTCAAGAACAAGAGCCCAGCCATTATAGCGGATAAATGTTACAACACCATCAGCAGATCTTTCAGTCGCCTTAAAGATTCAACCCCCACGTTAATGCAATCAAATGTAATCTATCGCATTCCGTGTGCCGAGTGTGAGCTTGTGTACGTTGGTCAGACCGGCCAAAGATTGTCATCCAGACTGGCCAATCACAGAAGTGATTGCAGACTAAAACCCCACTCTTGCGCCTTAGCAACACATTGCAATGACAAGGACCATAGGGTCAATTACGATGACCTAAAAGTTCTTGCAAGGGAGCCACGCTTATCTAAGAGACTTTTCTTGGAAATGTGTTTCATTCATACCGCCGGTGCAGCCATGAACTCAAGGAAGGACATGGACGGGTTGAGCAATATGTATGTTTGGCTCATGACTTGGGCGACGTCTAGACACAGTTAACTTGATGGGTGGTTTCTGTTTTGCTATTTATTTTCTATTTGTGCTGCGGTTTCGTTTTCTCTAGTGGTTCTACTGTTATACAATTTCCTTAAACGGGGGTCGTTGAGCTCCTGTTTTTCTAAGAAGATCTAGGGATCGTCCAGATTACCTGGGTTTCTGGGAAACTACGACGTAGTGGCGGTTTCAAAAAAAATTTTCGAACTGTATGTCTTCAAACATTGGTTAAATATTCTTTTTCCTGTGTGCTTGTGACTCCTGTGTCCTTCTAATGTCACGATCGTTCCCAATGCGCACCTTCGCAGCTCAATTGGGGAAAAAAAATTGTTTTTTTTCAACTTTAATTTATTTTAAGAGAACGAAAAGGTTTTGTTGGTTTCCTCGTGCTGTGCCGATCGGGTTGGTGTCCGACATTTTGTAAACTAAATATTAAATTTCAAACACCGAAATTAAAATTCACCATGGCTCGTTTTACAGCAACGATTATGTGTCCCACATTGTTGGTCAAGTTATATGATGTTACACGTCTTAATTAATTGTTCATTACCTTCTTTGTAAGTAATCAATAACATATTTCACTTGTTTTTTGTAATTTTCTGTAATAATTTTGTAGGTCTTGAAAAAGATTTAATCAATAAATCGAAACGTCGACTTTAGAAGAATTTGAGTTTTTTCTGTTAATCGTATTACCCGAATTCTACCGTTTGCGTAGTAATTTTTATAAAATTTATATATATATATATATATATATATTGTAGATATTAATGATCCCAATGATCTTTGCCATATGTCGTAGTTATATAGTGTAATCCGTCAGATTGTGTAAAACAATCTTTTCATGACGCCCGTTCATGTATTACACGATATGACGATATGACAAGGCAGTTCATGACACAGCTACACATATTTGTTTATTTATATATTTTTTAATAGGTCTGATAATTAAGACAAGTAGTTTTATACTATCAAATGATTGCACTCAGTCATTTCGTGAAACTTCAAAACGGTAAGTAATTCAGATTCTTTAATCGTAGTTAAATATAATGCCGCCTAAAATCGGTAGTATATCAACTACATGATCTACCGTCAGATCATGAAATGATCTGTTTTACACACTCTGACGGATTTCACTATGTGACTACGATATATACATCTATCCAGAGCCGTCCTTAGACCGCGGCGAGCGGGGCCCGGGCCCTGGGCCCCGCGTTTTGAGGGCCCCGCAGCCTTATGTGAACCGACAATGACGAACGTGATCCTACCTGTTTTCTACCTTATTCTCAGCTTCTGCTGAAAGATGGGCTATATTTTGTAATCACATAACAGATTCCACATTAAAGCCCCTAACTGTTACCAGGTGGGAATGCCGACATGAATCCGTTAAGACAGTTAGGTTTCACATCTTTGAGTTACGCGACGCCCTGGAAGAAGTTAGTGCAAGCACTAAAGAACCAAAAATTAAAATCGAAGCACATAAACTATCAGAAAATGGAATAAATTATGAATTTATTTTATCCTTAATTATATGGTACGACTTCCTGCTTGCCATACATAAGGTTAGCAAAGTACTACAAAAAAAAGAAGTGGATTTAAGGTTGGCTGTAAGGCTCCTAAACGGGTTGAAAACATTTCTAATTCAATTCAGACAAACTGGTTTTTCCACTGCGAAACATGTTGCAAGTGAAATTTGTAGTGCAAATGATATTGAAATAAAGTTTAAAGAAACCCGAAAACGCATGAGAAATTGACTTCATGAATACGAAGGAGAAGATTCGAGAACCAGAGATACTGAATTAAAATTTTATCAGGACCATTTGCTCTTTGTGGTCGATCAAGGAGTTGTATCGGTAGAGGAAATATTTACGCAATCAAAAAGTCATGAAATAAATTTTGGATTTTTATATAACATCCCCGAAATAAAAACAATAAGCGACGATGAAAAAACAAAGAAATGTGCGGACCTAGATCTAATCCTACGTGACGGCGAAAACCGTGATATAAATGGTAGCAAATTATTTGAAGATATTTTGCGAAATTTTCTGCAAAGACACCATAAAAATATCACCCACAGTGTTTAAAAAAATATCTCAAATTCGAGAATCCCTTCCTAATTTGTTTACAGTTTTACGAATAGTTTTGACAATTTCCGTAACATCGGCGGCATCGGAAAGGAGTTTTTCAAAGTTAGAATTAGTCAAAAATTATTTGAACACTAGTATGAGCCAGAAAAGACAAAACAATTTGACATTACTGGCGATTGAGCACGAGTTGTGTGAAAGCTTAAATTTTGATGAAATCATTAATGCATTTTCAGAAATAAAGGCACGAAAAATTAATTTCGATTAGTTTTGTTAGTTTAGGACAATAATTTTAGATATAGTATTGAGATAGAGTATTGTCAGATATTTAAAAAATCATATTTTATTTTTTATGATTTTATTGATCATGTTTATGTTATATGTTTTGGAAATATTTTGTTTTTGTTAAATTTTTGATTTTTTTATTAGAATTTAGATTGTTTTTCATTATTTATTGCTTTACAACTTAGTAAAGATAGATGTTTATTTTACTTTTATTATTTTTCTTGTGAAAAACAAATAAACAGGATTTATTATTCTTGTTTTATTATTACGATTAAATTTCAAAATCCAATATTATTTTATAGATTTTAAATTATAAAAAAATTGTCTAAGGGACCCTAAAATTATTTTTAGCCCTGGGCCCCGCACTTGCTAGGGACGGCCCTGCATCTATCTATCCAATATATACGCCATGTAAATTACGCCATTCAATCAAATTTCATTTTGTGTGGATATAAAATAAAGTGAAATATGTTTTCCAAACTTTTAAAACTGATTAAGTCCCCTCTGCAGATCAGTTTAATTCCGGTATAATCATTTAATATTTTTTTAATGTCATTTCCTAAGATTTCATGGGTATTTTAAAAAAATATTGTGTTTTGAAAACGTTTTTGTATTTGAGGAAAATATTTCATGATTTTCATTTCTAAATCTTTAATTATTTATATATATTGTTGAGTCTGAAGATTTTGATATTATTAAATTGTAACATTTGTATATTTTCTACAGAAATTATAATTTCTAGGAAATCATTGAATACATATTTACATTAACAAAGTTGACATTATCAGTATAACTAATCTTTCTATAAAAAAAATTCTTAAAAACTACTACTTCACTGACAAACACTGCGGCTGACATTGAGTTACATTAATAAAGTTTTTGTTCTCCATATAATTATGTAATTTTCATAAAAAACCTATATCTTGATCAAATACAAAAGATAACTATCAATTAATTAATGAACATCCATAGACGCGTTTCTGCCTTATTACTTCCTCAGTATGGCTTTATCATTAACACACAATTGTTAATGATAAAGCCATACTGGTGAACACTTAATTGTTAATGATAAAGCCATACTGATGAAGCCAAAATGCAGAAATGCGTCTATGGCTGTTCATTAATTAATTTATGAATATAATGGCTGCGACTGTTACTACGTAATTCATACTCATATTGAATTGAAAAGTTCACTATGTTTTAACCACACTTATACTATATAAAAATGTTATATAACTTATTATTCACAGTTATATAAATTTCTTCATTTACTTTCACGACTCGACTTTCGACGTTTGACGGTAATTTTCAAGTTCAACATTTTCATTAATTGATCATTATCTTTTGCATTTAATCAGGATATAGTTTTTTTAACACTTAATTGTTAATGGTAAAGCCAAACTGATGAAGCCAAAAGGCAGAAATGCGTCTATGGATGTTCATTAATTAATTGATATTTATCTTTTGTATTTGATCAGGATATAGTTTTATTTATGAAAATTACTAGGGTTATATACAACCCAAAAACTTTCTTAATGTAATTCAATGTCAGTCGCGGTGTTTGTCACTGAAGTAGTTGTTTTTAAGAAATGTGTTTTTTATAGAAAGATTAGTTACACTAATGATGTCAACTTTGTTGACGATATGTTAATAATCTTTGAAAAAAAGATACAAATGTTACTATCAAAATCTTTAGTAAAGATGTCATAATTCACTACAAATATTTTAATAATATCAAACATTATTAAATCAAACAATTTTCCTCGTGTTTTTGAAGTTTTTTATTCAGTTCATTAAAATGCTGAGTGAGGCAGCAGAAGAACATGAAACCATTAAACCATTCTGCTTATTAAAATTCGTCAAAACTATTGTTTTTTTCATCCAAAAAGAGTTTAATTTCTTCAAATAAAGTTAAAAACTGATTAAAAACTTGACCGCAACTAAGCCATGGAACATTGTTGCACGTTAAAATCCCTAAATATTTCCGCTTATTTGTATAATTTTCTTGAACCTCTTGCGTTTATGTAGTTGATGAGTTTTATTACAACTGGCATTACATTGGAAAATATCTGCAAACCTTGTTTCGTACATAAAACTTCCTGATGTACTTACTATACATTGAAATTCAATTAGAGGATGTTTTGCTTAAGATCTTGAGTAATACCAATGTTTTTCCCACCGTCACAGAAACACTGCAAAAACAATGCACATCATACGACTATGCCCAATACCAGGGATGGCGAACCTTTTAGAGTAGTAGGTAAAAATTTGTTGAATATATTTTTCGTACTAGCTCGTGAGTCACCAGGTCAGTGAAATCACTTGGAAAAGAGGAGGGAGGTTAAAGACCTATATTTTTTTTCTCACTTCTAAAGACTTCTACAAAGTTTAAATTTCCTTCCTGTTTTTTAACTTTTACCTTTGCAAGTGAAGAGCAAAAAGTAAAAGTCGAAGTAAAAAAAAAATATATGTATGAGGTGATACCATGAATTACCGCACCAGGTGACAACATGCTCAGTCGGCAGTCGACCCTGATTTGAGTCTTTAAATGAGCAAGGAGTAAATAAAGTTATACATATATTTTGGTTCATATTTCATAATATTGGGTTCATATTTCATAATATTCGGTTTATATTTCGTATTCATTAATTTAACACATTTCCCAGTTAGTTCAATTCCAAGTTTATTTCTATTTTTATTTTTACAAAATTCCTCAAAGAAAATATTTTTTCATAATATGTCGACCCAAACATCGATAAAAGAGCATTAGGAAGTTTCTTCATTGATGTAAAATTATTTGGTAAATATCATTGGCATCATTATTATCTACAATATATATTTCGTAGTTATATAGTGTAATCCTTCAGATTGTATAAAACAGTCTTAAAAGAGCCTTTTCATGACGCCAGTTCATGTATTACACAATATGACTAGGCAGTTCATGACACAGTTACACATATATTTGTTTATTTATATCTTTTTTAATAGGTCTGAAAATTAAGACAAGTAGTTTTATATCATCATATGATTGCACTTAGTCATTTCGTGAAATTTCAAAACGGTAAGTAATTCAGATTCTTTAATCGAAGTTAAATATAATGCCGCCTAATATCGGTAGTTTATGAACTACATGATCTGCTGTCAGATCATGAAAGACTATGTTTTACACACTCTGACGGATTTCGCTATGTGACTACGATATATACATCCATCCATCCAATATAAACGCCATGTGAATTACGCCATTGAATCAAATTTCATTTTGTGTGGATATAAAATAAAGTGAAATATGTTTTCTAAACTTTTAAAACTAATTAAGTCCCCTCTGCAGCTCAGTTTAATTCCTGTATAATCATTAAATATTTTTTTAATGACATTTTCTAGGATTTCATGGGTATTTTCAAAAATGATTGTGTTTTGAAAACGTTTTTGTATTTGAGGAAAATATTTCATGATTTTCATTTCTAAATCTTTAATTATTTATATATTGTTGAGTTTGAAGATTTTCATATTATGACATAGTAACATTTGTATATTTTCTACAAAAAATATAATTTCTAGGAAATCATTGAATAAATATCGTTAACAAAGTTTCAAAAAAATCAAACTTCATCAATATTGCTTTATCATTAACACACAATTGTTAATGATAAAGCCACACTGGTGAACACTTAATTGTTAATGATAAAGCCATACTGATGAAGTCAAAATTCAGAAACGCGTCTTTGGATGTTCATTAATTAATTTATGAATGTAATGGTTGCGACTGTTACTACGTGGTATTCATACTTACATTGAATTAAAAAAGTCACTATGTTTTATTCACAGTTAATAATATATGTAATAATAATATGTTAAAAATTTTATATAACTTATTATTCACAGTTATATAAATTTCTTCATTTACAGTCACGACTCGAGTTTCGACGTTTGGCGGAAATTTTCAAGTTCAACATTTTCATTAATTGATAATTATCTTTTGTATTTGATCAGGATATAGTTTTTCAACAACTAATTGTTAATGATAAAGCCATACTGATTATGCCAAATGGCAGAAATGCGTCTATGTATGTTCATTAATTAATTGATATTTATCTTTTGTATTTGATCAGGATATAGTTTTTTTTATGAAAATTACAGAGTTATATAGAACCCAAAAACTTTCTTAATGTAATTCAGTGTCAGTCGTGGTGTTTGCCAGTGATGTAGTTGTTTTTAAGAAATGTGTTTTTTTTTATAGAAAGATTAGTTATTCTAATGATCAACTTTGTTGTCGATATGTATACAATGAATTCATTGAAATTATAATCTTTGAAGAAAAGATACAAATGTTACTATCTAAATCTTTAGTGAATATGTCATGCTTCACTATAAATATTTTAATAATATCAAACATCATTAAAACAATTTGCCTAGTTTCTTTGAAGTTTTGTATTCAGTTCATTAAAATGCTGATTGATGTCGTAGAAGAACATTAAATCATTTAACCATTCTACTTATTAACACATATGTCAATACCCGGATACCCTTTTGCATGTTCTTACTTAGATATCTTTTTATTTAACGAAAAATCATCAAATCCTTTGAGATCCTCGTTATTTGAGTCTATTGACAACGATTCAGATACATAAATAATAAAATATGCCAAAAAATATATAAACTTTTTGGACTTGGTAACAAATATGACATGATCCTACAACAATTTTTCGTCCAGTAAAATCTGTCTGTTCAGTAGACCCGCCTGGCTCACTTGATGTTGTTGCCCTGCTTCTAGGATCTACTGGTTTTCCATATATGCTTTCTATGGCAATCCTAGTGATGAAACTACTCATAATTTGCATATTTTGAGATCGTTCTTGAATAGCTGTCATACATAATTCTTCACTTAATTTTCGTAAAAATACGTTATTTAGATGATAAATGATATAGCTGGCAAGACTGGCGATATCCAAAATATTTAAAAAAATGCGAGGGGCCATCGGTTAGTCCGTCTGTCGATTGCGTAACGGCCCAACATCTTATCTACCATATCCACACCAATCTTTGTTTTATTATAATACTGAAAAATTTCTGGTTTCTTTTTTTTTTGTCTTCGCTGCAAATCTGAGTGCATCGTAGATCGAAGTATAACAACTTTCTTTTTTTTAGGAACATAAAAGCATAGAGTAACTTTTTCATGAAACCCAAATAGGGAAGAGAATTCTTCACGATCTTTAGATTCTAGCATGTCTACAAGAATGTATTTTTTTTCAATGTTCCTACAATTGTTAGGTTCCATACAATAAATGCTTTGCTAAAGGTAAAGTAGTAAAAAAAATATCCATTGTAATATTTCTTCCGGATCCTTTATATTTTGCAGCTAAATCTTTTACTCTCTTCCACTCTTTCGCCTTGATTTATTTCACGGCCAGTTGTTATTTTGCCAGTGTAAATTTGACCTTTCAATGGATATGAATTTTTGGCGTCACTTATCCACCATAATTTGATCCCATACTTTGCCCACCCGGCGGTTTTATTTATAGAAATAGGACTTTTCGGGTAGTGGAATACTCTATGGGTAATCCCGAGTTGTAATGTGAAAGTCTACGGGTATTAAAATTATTTTATTGAATGAAAAACCCATGCGGGTACACGGGTACCCGGGTATTGAACAACTTAGTAATGACTGGGTATTGACATAAGTGTTAAAATTCGTCAAAACTATTGTTTTTTGTTCAAAAAGAGAATTTAGTTTCTTCAAATAAAGTTAAAAACTGATTAAAAACTTGACCGCAACTAGGCCATCGGACATTATTGTACGTTATAATCCCTTTTTTGAAAATTGCGGCTTATTTAGATCTCTTGCGTTTATGAAGTTGATGAGTTTTATTACAACTGGCATTACATTGGAAAATATCTGCAAACCTTGTTTCGTACATAAAACTTCCTGATGTATTTGCTATACAATGAAATTCAATTAGTGGATGTCTTGCTTAAGATCTTGAATAATACCAATGTTTTTCCCACCGTCACAGAAACAATTTTCTTTAGGTCAATATTCATTGCTTTAAATTCAATATCAATTTCTCTAAAAATATCAAGACTGGGAAGTGTACCGTTCCCTTTCATCGTTATTCGTTTCAATAGCTATCGTAAATATAAAAGTATATCAATAGATTATCTAAGTAGATGAGAGTAATGATGAAAGAAGTTATATTTCCAAATTTATATCATGCACTATCATTTACATCATTACTCTTATCTACTTAGATATCTAATCTCTTTATAGTTGTACACCTAGTGTTTTTATTCTCTTCAATCACACCATATTTATCAAGCTATAATATTTGGTATAGTCTGAGATTTGTATCGTTTGTTTTTCTTTTTTTAACCAAAAAAACATATTATTATATTATATATACATATTATTATTATAAAACAATAATTTGAGAAGAAATTCCTTCATATATTTGATATTCATATTTTTGTAGTTGAGAAACTTTCATAAAAAATAATAATAATGTTGAATAATTGAACATTTCGAAAGGTTTATAAAAATCAATGCGTGGGTCACTTGAAAAGCTTGTGTGGGTCAGTGTATGACCCGCGGGTCATAGGTTCGCAATCCCTGTCGTATAGCATAACATGCACATTTCTATACATATTTACCAACATCATTTGTACATATTTGGAAAACTATTGAATTAGTTTTCAAATTAAAATTTTCAAAATTTTTTACAATTAAAATTTTATAAACTAGACCTGTTTTTTAAGGTTTTATCTAGACTAGATGTGTAATCATTAAGTCCGATTGTATAGACTAAGCTTGGTCTTCATGGTTTCATCTGGAATTAATATTTGATAATCTGGTCTGATTGTGCAAACCAGACTTGCTCTTGAATGTTTCAACTAGACTAAATTTTTAATAATCTATTCTGATTTTATGTATTAGACATGTTTTCGAATGTTTCTTTTAGATTAGATTTTTAATAATCGACTCTAATTTTATAGACTAGACTTGGTCTTCAAGGTTTAATATTTAATAAACTATTAATAAGCGAAAATTAAACATTGCTGCAATTGATCAATTATTTAATATAATAGGACATGGTGGTCGTAATAAGATTTTATAACATTTGTATGACACATGTAAAAATATCGCAGCTGAATCAATTATATCAGTCTGATTGTGTAAACTAGACTTGATCGTCAAGGTTTCGTATTTTATAAAATTATGTTCATTTACAAACATTGCACTTAGCGGATGGACAAGATTAGGAGTTTTAGGGTGGAACATGTCCTTGTTTTACTAATTTTAGCAGCGATTCTGTTTTGTAAGCAGTAAATGTCAGTGGTATCTACCGTCACGTTGGTTTCTTGACATTGATTCATTATGTAGATTTAAGAAAGATTTGTTAAACATTACATTATTATTAATATTACGACATTATGTATTACGACATAATTTATATGCTTTTATTTGTATATTTATTTGTAAAAATTGGAGATAATTCGTGAAAAATACCGGAAAGTTAGTAATTAATTGGCATTTCTTTCTTTTTTGCCTTAAAGTTCACGAATTCAAAAAGAATTTGTCAAAACTAATGGAAAATTTAAATAAAACTTTTACAATGTTAAATCAAAATTGTTGATAATCAAAATTGAAACCAATAGGATAAGATTGTATAAATTAAACGCTGGCAGATGTATACATACACCGGTA
The DNA here is from genome assembly GCA_944588485.1 of Phosphuga atrata. Taxonomy (NCBI): domain Eukaryota; kingdom Metazoa; phylum Arthropoda; class Insecta; order Coleoptera; family Silphidae; genus Phosphuga; species Phosphuga atrata. The sequence continues at coordinate 34,526,646 of OX155901.1, forward strand.
ATTGTGTACTTTTACCAAATTACCAAAAAACAAAGTTTTCTATACCCAGAGTATTCATACACCAAAGTTTTATTATATTTTCTAAACACCGTATATGCTAAAGAAAAAGTTACGCTACTGTATTCTTAACATTTACATTGTTTGGGAAATATAATAAAACTTTGATTGATGAATACTCAGGTGTGGCATGTTTTCAGAAATTAGGGTATTAATTCAGGCAGCTGGAGTTTTTTTTCGGGTTTTTCCGAGCTTAACAAATTCCACTAATACTTTCTGGGATATGACTCTTTAATATCATTTCGGGAAAAAAAAACGAGTTAACCCATTTTTCCACAAGGCTTTTCAATTTTCGAAAGCAGAATCTTAAAATTCAATTTTAACAATTCACAAGGCAACATATGGAAATCGGTGAAACAACATCAACATTATGTAATCGTTTTCAGGAACTCATTTCATGAATCAGAATTTTCCCCGGAACATTTATTACTTTCAAAGATCTCCATTGTGCAAGATTATCTTTGTCTCTATAATTGTTTCTTTATGTCTCTCCATTATGTCAGATTTGAAATATTGTTCTAAAATATAGATTCTATGCTCGATAACAAGGTGGTTATACAATTTAGTTTCTATGTTGCATACTACAAATAGCACAAAACTTTGTTTGAAGTGGTTAGCTTACAGCTAATTAGCTAAAACATGGTCTATTAATTCTTGTGAACCCAATATACTAGTGAGAGTTTCTTATGACACAATTTGTATAGTAACATTACATTCGCGTTATACAATGGCTAACCGTAGCTGAAATTGATAATGATATAACAATTAAGACAAATCTATTTTGATGTTTACTATAGTTATGTGTCTAGTCTGAAATAATTAGTCTTGTCTTTGTGACTTGATTTATTTCGTCTTGTTTGACATATTCTGTTTGTTTCGATTTCGATCACTCATGCTGTTCCTTCAGCTTTATCTATCGTGTAAAAATTGTTAATTTTTATTAGTTTAGTTGGGGCTGTAATATTTTGGCTGACTAGATTTATCTGACTAGACTTATATGTCTGGACTTGTCCGCCTAATTGCTTCTTTCAATCTTGTCCGTTCAGTGACGATTATCAAGATTTTGCCCTATCCCTTATCTACGCTTATTTGTCAAACTCTCGCTGCTCGTCAAGCAATTAGTTAAAAAAAGTAAGACTAAGCAAGAAGACAAATCTAGTATTGGCTTTAGTTTAGTCTAGGTTTGTCTATCTAGTTTGTCTAACGACTAGACTAATACTAGGCTAGACAATGTAATAGTCTTGCATGTCTAGTCTTATCTGTTCAGTCGAACATTTCTAACATTTGACAATTCCTAATAGTATTAGATGTGTTTATAAAATTCTGGTGTTACTTAGTTTATGATATTCTCGTTTTTATAAGAAAAGTTTGAGTAGAAATTAATTTAGATTGTCTCCTGGGGAGGAAATATTCGAATCTGTAATACACAGAGTTTCATGGCACAAAATTAAGTTCTTTCGGGATTTGTCGGTTGTTGAGAATGTAATATAATTTTCTTGGATTGCTCAATTAGGGCTGAGGGTCGATTCAGTGCGGGGACGCGACGTTTCGGTCGAAATCTTCGAATCCCGTCCGACTTATTTAAGCCCCCCAACTATATTGTTTTCGTCGGTGGTAGACACCAGAACGCAAGATATATACGGTCTGCATTAAAATGAGATACGATTATGCTTAAGGGAGCTCGGGGGGCATTCTGGTAGATCGGCATCATTATCGTTGTAATGTCTTCGCAGACAATGGACCGGATAACCGGAGGTTATTAATTTGCGTTATTAGATCGTTACTTTTCGTTCTGTTTCTTGGGCTAATTTTATATTATGTTGTTGTTGTTATTGTAGTTTGGAGAGTAAATTTAATGCGGAATAAAACTTCCTTTTGTGCTTCTTTAAAACTCGGTGTAGTAAAACGCGCTTTATATTAAAATTTAATTTTTCTATTCTAAGTAGAAATGCAGCAATATTACCACATCTCCTGGATGCCACGGCCACATAATATCTTGCATTTTTATAATTTCAACACTTCATTTCGACTCTTTCACCATTTTATAGAACTGACTCGATTTTACTTATATTTTTAAAACACACAATACTGAAACAATTTTAACGAGAAAACAACAAATCGCATTTCGGTCTGTTTTTTAGTAGTCTCCGTTTACTATAATATTTTTCCTATTAAACATTGCAATGAGAATGGGGTAGACGATAAATCATAAATATTAAATTTTCCATTCTTATTTGCTTTCGAATTTATATTTTGATGTATGTGGGAACGTCGTCGCGATGAGGAATGCGAAAGAAATGGTAATTTCGGCGTATCTCCTTCTTCGTGCATTTTTTTCAGCCCCTTTGAACTCGCTGGGCGTTCGAAATACACGCGAATCGTTTACAAAAACGCTTTGCCTATTCATCCGTCTGTTGATCCGACACCATTTCATACTTCTCTCACGATTAATTTATAAACACCTCTCCGTACTTAAAACGTCTTGTTACATAAGCAATTTACATAACATTAACAACATAAAAACGACGAAATAAACTAGCAGCTTTAGAAAAATCTTCAAGAAGAAACAGAAACTTGTTAAAACTTCATTACTGTTTTACCGATATCTGGCTTGTAAGAAATTTCTATTTCACAAGATACGATCGCTTTCGCAAGTTGGTGTAATTAAGGCAGAGTGCGACACTTCGTTTTCCCTTCCTCGTTAGTAAACAGATTACGTAGCGCGCGTGTGCTATAAGTAATAACTGCGCCGGCATCTAATATTCACGATTTATTCTCAGTGTATACTCGTTATCCAGCTACATTTCGATGAAGTTTTCATGTATTCTCTTTGTATTCGCCTTCGCCTCGCAAACATTATTTCACTCATAAATATATCACATTTGACAAACATTATTGTAACTTCTTTGATCTCTTATAAATCTAAATATGCCTATAGTGTAACAGTACAATATGCCTATAGTGTAACTAGATAGATAAAACTAGATTTGATAGATAAATTCATTTTGAAATCAATTTTTGTTGGCGAGTTTGTGTGAAATCGTTACATGACGTGAACAGTGTGTTCTGTTCGGAGTTTAATTTGGATCCGCTATTATTGTGGTCTTCAGACAAGGGTAGAAAGTTTGACAAGAACACGGATTTCGAATCCGGCTTGCGGGACACGGGTTCGCTTATTAATAACATTTTGCAAGGGCGCTACAGTTTAATCATTTCATTAAACACTAACACACTTCGTCGAAACTACCCACTAACTACTGCCTTATATTATTGGGATAATCTCAAGATGTTTGGTCAATATAAATGGTTTTAAATCGACTGGTCGTGTTCAGCGGGTTTCGGGGTTAATCATTTGGAAATAATTTTGGGACGATTTTTGGAAGCTTGAGGATTACAAGTAGTTCCGTACAGGAGTTAATTCGGATTAGATTCGACCCAAGAAATTTCACCTCAAGAATTACCAACAAATAAATTGCTTCCCTTAATTTGCTATTCATTGTGTTACTAATTAAATTGTAACCGAATGTTTCTGCTTCAATTGTGTTCGATTTCTCTGTGAGTAAATGAAAAATAATTATGTGGAGGTAGAGTAAGATGAGAGTGGAACATTTTAGCTTTCTAGTACAAGGGGTAACGCGATGTGGCATTCAAATTTAATGAATTAATTACGGAATTAGTATTTATGTAGCATTGAGAAATACTATATTTATAATTACTATACAAATGACCTACAAAGGCCTCAAAGGTTTCATAATTCGGTTAGAATTATTTACAAATAAAACAGTAAATTATTAACTGCACTTAGAATTATTAGTAAAACTTTGATGTCGATAGCCTTTTCTTAAATTATAACAAATATTATTATCAATGAAAACAGTTTGTTAGAGCTACACGGCGAATTCACCAAAAAATTGGAAAATTATATCATTCATCAATTATAAAAATTATTGGAAATCTTTCTTTCTTCGTGAATATATTGAACAATATATATTGGGCAAAGTTTGGCCATCATTTGGTTCAATGTGGGCTGTCTAGTTTAATATATCATCTGCAATTACGCCAAGAAATTTAGTGTTGTTATCAACTGCAGTTAGAATTGTTTAATGTAATTGATAGCTGGTTTATAGTTTGCATATAAATATAAATTATTCCATTCGCATGCAAAAAAATCTTTCAGAAACTTTTAGCAAAAAATTAAGTTTTAAACGATATACAAAAATTTTGATATTTAGGATAAATTAGGCAATATTCACACAAGAAAGTGGTTACGTTTGTATTAGTTATTGTTGTTTGATTGTGTTGAAATTAAACGTTGGTATTTAATCAAAAATTAAAATTTCCATCAAGCGTTTTGTAATTTTCTACAAATTAGAGCAATTTCCAGCGTATGTGTTTACCTTTCTGGTTTTCGTTTAATGTTAATGCATAAAAGATGTAAAACAAGTTGTAATATAATCAAGAACTTTTAATTAATCACGTACCCTAGACGTATGTTCCAGGTGGAATACCTGTTTGAATGGGCATCTGAGACCTGGACAAGCTCGCCGGGCGCGGAATAATGCACGGGTTCCTTACCTGAAACGAATAGAAATGACGTTATTGAAGCTTAATCAGAAACTATTTGATTAAATTCGGTCTGAGAGGGAACTGTTTCAAATTCCCAATTCGCTTGTAATAATTGTCGTAAATGTGTCATTTAAAAAAAAAACTAATTACATTTTATCAGATAACAAACACCGTTATTAGGATACATTTCTATAGTAATGAGAATAATATTTATTTGTTACAGTATATATTTTTCATACAATAGACATTCTTTAAAAAAATGAACAAAGTTATATACAAAGGAAAAACAAGTCTAGAAATAGGGTAAACTAATATCACAACTTAATATAATTGGTATCATAGTTAAAGAATAGTTTTTATAATATGGAAGATTTCATTTTCATATTATAAAAAGCACAATTAAGGCTATTAATAATTCATGAGCTTTCTTTTTTGTGAATCTGTGTTAGTAATACATACGGAGATCTTATTATAACATACTATACCAATATGTAAAGCACTTCGTTCACCGCTTTCTCATCGTAAAAAGCTCACTTTGAGTTTGTTTATGTTGCGTAAGTAATGACTATGTAGTACATAATTTTTAGGCAAGTCGGAATAGCGTTGCTTTATAAGTGTGACTAATCACAACATATATAAAGAGGGTTGCGTTTAAATTGTACTTGATGAACAAAGAGCGTCAGAATTGAAGAGGAGGTACATTGAACATCGCTTGTAACGTCTTTCTTGCATTTTAAATACCGCATCAACATTTGCTGCTGATATCCAAAATAAAAGGTCGTATGACAACCTAGACGATGAACGATGGCGGCGTTAAACATTAGCAGAATATCAACTGTTACACATTCTCTTAGGTTTCGAGTCAAATAACATACAGTTAATGTCGAATATGATAATTCAATATGAGCGTTCGATTTTAGTTTCAAGTGTTACCGCTAGAAATGATAGATTCGGCCCCATTGCTTTATTTTTTGATTATCAAGTCTGAGTAAACTATAGTCATTGGACACATTTTTTGAAGAAACACCGTGAAGCGTATTTTGCCTATATTTAAAGCCAGTCCATTTTGTATACATCATCCTCTTAACATTCCTGATTTTAAATTGCTGCTTTTATTTAAATTGTGTATGTCTCGGTTAGATGGGTATCTCTCCCATAATTTTACCTTTTTAAATTATATACATACAAAAATATAAAAACAAGATTTGGTAGTTTATTTCTGGTTCAAGGATATATAAACTAGTTAAAACTTTAAGGGCAATAAACCATATTAAGCCTTATAAAACTTACAAGCTTTCAAAGCCATAAAACTATTGCTTAATTTCCCGACCGACCCTCATGTAGTAATGAACTTATCTGTTAGAAAACATGGTGTTGGGTTTTTTGAGTAGGTGTAACAATCGCGCTCCCCCAAAAAATAAATTACCGAGCCTCAAAAAAGAAAATATTCAATGATAAATGGGAAACACATAGCAAATTAATAAAGATATATATTTTTATCATAATTTGTGAGTTTAGAATAGTTAAATCATTTGAATACACTTGCAAGTAAATATTATATAGAAGTTATAGCATTTACTTTGGTTGATTTGCATTAAATATGTCATGTTATGCTAAATCTCCGAAAAGTAAAGGGGACGGTCGTGAAAAACTTAGGGATATCTTGAATACAGGGAGAAGGTCAGGATCAGTGTGAAACGGTTTAGAGAACAGATCTTTCTAAATATATTTTTATATGTTTAAGATTAATTTAACATGGAACTGATAAAAAAAAACTAAAGATAAAAAGTACTTAAACATAAAATGGACGTATTTTAAATGAAAAATACTATTTCATTGATTGACAAATGGTTCTGAAGTTTTTTATTCCCTAGACTCTAGTAGATAGAGCAGTGTTTTTCAACATGGGGTCGCCTCTTTAAAGGAATTGCAGTTATTTTAAAATTTAAAATCAAGAGCCAGCCCTTAAGGTAGTTCACTCATGACAGTAGTAGACATAAACATCGTCGTATATTGACTATCAAAGAAGTTTTCAATGCCTGAAAATATTATTTTTGTGGGAGACTGCAGACATGTAATCTTATATATAAGGAAACACTCTCTTACAGCTATAATTTTAAGTAAAAATAAACTGGCCGCGTCGCAGATATATACCCGGAATGGTCTGTCAATAGTTGAATTACCAAGCACATTAGATACATTACATTCAAAGTTAAAAAAAAACTAAAACCATTCTATTACAAAATGTTAGATTTTTTATTAAGAAAAGGTTAGTTTGAATGCTAGTTTATGGAAAATTAGTTTAACACAAATCAACAAATACCTTCGAGTCACATATATTTTTGTTTCATTTCGTTCATTTGTACACGAGGAATGAGGCATACATTTACATTAATGTAATGGTTAGGCCTGCTCCTTACTAATCAATGCTTAATATCGCGGATCCGTTTTTGCTACACATAGAACTAAAACGCTTTCTAAATTTAGTCGATTTCTCTGTTTGCCATTTATATGAGCCAGCGACGAAAACTTCAACTCGCAAAAATAGGAGGTGGCAAATGGAATCAAACACTTCAAAGCTTCTATGGTTAATTGTGGATATTCTGTTTTTCTCTTTAGCCAAAAAGCTATCCAAAGTTATAGGCATGAATTGCAAGTGTAACAGTCCATCAGCAGATAATTCCAACAGATTTTCTTTTAGATTGGTTCCAAAACTTGCCGCATCTGTAGCAGCTTTTAAAATTATGATCAACCTTTTCTCAAAATGATTGAAAGTTCTTCCACCGAGAAATAATGAAGACAATTCTTCTTTCAAAATCTGCAATACAAATTCCATGCCAGGTATATATGATTTGATGTTTATCTCAGACCCCAAATCTCCAATATACGACTGAGTTGAAGAAAATGAATCAAAGATGTCTTGCTTTATGGATACAGGTTTATCTTATTCGTAAAGCTATAGATTTTGTCTTTAGCGGTAAAGAAATGTTCATCCCTCGCTTAAAGGCTTCTTCTGAAAGAAAAGCCAGTTTCAAAATGGAATTCCATGTCGCAAATAAAATTGGTATATTCGGACTTGACCTGCAGTAAATATTCCAAAAGTGCAGCTCGAAACTCCAAAACTTTTGCCACTACTTTGTCTTTCGATAGCCAGCTAACCTCTGTGTGAAGCAAACTTTGGTCCAGTGAAATTCACAAATGTTTCGAATTAAACGAATCTGTAACGCTTTTCAATAGAATATTCTAATAGAATTTAATAATTTATTCCCGTTTTGGACGCAAGAGCTTGGCGATGAAGAAAGCAATGCATCCCACATGCGTTTGGCATAGGTGCTTTAATTCTGGCAATAATGCCGTTTTTCGAACCAGTCATAGCTTTTGCTGCGTCACTACAAATAGCTAATCATTTCTTCGCCCAATCGATATGGAGGTCTGTGTAGCTTCAAGGTACACGTTATATAAGCGATGACCTGTTGTATTCGTAGGCAGAGTTTTACAAAACAGTATTTCTTCACCGGAAGTGGGAGGTGTGAACCGGAAGTGGGGTGGAAACCGGACGAGGGTGCGGGAGTGGGGGGCCGGAAGTGGAGGCGGAGGGTCTATTTGTTTCTTAAATAATAATAGTCGGACAAAAAAATGTATACAAATTTCGTGTGGAAATGATTTTACAGCGGGAGCTGTCGCGTTGTAAAATCAAATTTTCCACACTCTAATGTAAATATCTATTCTTTTATATTTTTATGACTTGATCACGAGTGTCTGTCGACATATCGCTTATTCTGCGTTGAATATCGCTTATTCTGCGGTAATGTCAGATAGAGGTATACCTTTAAGCTTTTCTACCTCTTATTTCCCAAACATAATCTCTACTATTTCTAATGCCGCCCGCTGGTAAAATCAATTTTTCGGCAATTGTATGAGGTTTTCCAGCTTTAGCCACCCGAAATGCAACACTATAACTAGCTAGCAATGCTTTTCCATTTATGTTGAATATCTGTACTACAGCATTTTTTATGATTAAGGCCCTGCAATTTTCTTTCAAAAAATTTCAACGGTTTGTTTTTTTCATTTGGATATTTTGTGTTGAGGTGGCGCACTAGTTTAGATGGCTTTATTTTGACAGTAAATCCAAATTTTAAATAATCTTTGTCATACAGACGCTTTTTATTTGTTTTAGTTTCACTACACTCACTAGAAGTTCAAGCTGACGGTTGTTTTGATCTTTTCAGAAACTTATATTTTAAACATATATTGGAAATATTCTCTCTATGAGAAATTAAATTATTGACACAGATAGGGACGATTGCATTGCTATCGTCGTATCGTTTCTCCGTGGAGGCGTTTGTCGATGCGGTAAAAATATGGTTGTTATATGTAAGTAATTACGTTATATGTAAGTAATTACACTGATATCCAATTATAAAAATAAGTAAAAATGATGAACGGAATCAATATTTGTGTCATAAAAAAATACAAGCTAGAAACAATTGAGGGTAAGGTAAGGAGTCGCTAAATATGTTTCTATGCTAAGGGGATCGCGACATGAAAAAAGGTGAAAAACACTGAGATAGACCAAGTGCTGATGAAAATTTTGTTAAAATTTTTTTTTCTTTCTTCCTAGCTTACAAGTGTTCCTCAGGATCTGACTTAAATTTAGCTCTTTGCCTTCTTTTTTTCGCTTTCTTTCGCTCCTCTTTTAGTAATTCCTTGTCTTTTTATTTTGTTGTTGATTTTTTTGCATTATTTTGTGTTTTACTAATACCTGGACTTGTTTGTAGGACTACGTTTAGGTTTATTTCTGAACTTATATTAATAACATTTGTTGTTCTATTTTCATTGTAATTTGATGCTGGTTTTCAAAGCATTGTCAATAATGTGAATTTTCGAACAACTATTTTCATTTTATTACTATTTTCATACTAGTTCCATTTTCCTGAATTATACATTTATTTTTCTCTGTTTCTCTCTTAAATTTGTTTAGCTTCTTTATCAACACGAAGTTTTTCTTTAAAATTATCTAAGTTTTTATTTCTTCCATGTCAAACGTACAGCTATACAATTTTCTACAAATAAAACAATAAAGCATAGGTATTTTATGTATACGTATATATTCGTTAGCGAATGCAAAACTAATCCATACCTTTTCCTGACCGTTCCTCTCTAAACATTTTGCAAATGGACGGTCGGGAAAGGGGCGGTCAGGAAAACAGGAAGGTTTTTAGCAAATATAGTAGGTAATATTCTTCATTCGTAAGTAGGGTTATATGCTTCCTAAAGGGGCAATATGGGAGAGAAATTACCGTAATTAATCTTAAATACAGAGTATATACAGGTATTAAAACGTCTAATCATGCTAGCGATGGTCTTGAAGACAATTAAAATACGCACATCAAATATTACCTGTATTTTCACTAGAATTCTCAATTATACAAGCACACATTCGTTTCTCATGTTCCCAGGACCCTTTTATATTTAGGCACTTTTTACATTTGACTATATTATTTCTGACTCTATGTACATTACAGAGAGTGAATTTAGCCTTTTCTCTCCTATGTTATATATTAAGTAATTTTTTACTCTCTTTAGCGCTGAAAATGACCGTTCTGCTGAGCAGTTTAACACTGGTGTACACAACAGCATTCGGAGCGCAATTCCTACGTTTGGATAAATGTCCAAAAAGCCTTTTTCCGATAAGCATTTGTATTGCTTCAGTGACAAAAACTCCATAACTTCATCATTCGATGACAAATGATCTTGCAGGGACAGACACTTGTTTTCCAAAGTCCTATCTAAATCCCCGGGATAAAAAGTTATAAGGTTTCTAGCTCCTTCGCGGAAGTCTTCAGATTCCAAACGATGTAGTGTCGTAAGAAAGTCAAACTTTTTACTAAACTCCTCATAAGCAGATCCGCGTCTTCGTAGTTCTGAAATTAGTCTATCCATAATGACGTTAAAAATGGTAATTCTGAATCTGTCCCTGCTAGAGAGTTCGGCCTCGTTTCCTTTTACTTCGTCGAACTGGACTTTACGCTTACGTGTCCTCTGCATGTCATATGCAAAGCTATTTTCTTTAGCAAGGTTTTCTAATGGCCACAATTTGGAAAGAATTTCAAAAATTGTTTGACAGAACATCCGCCTTCAGACACATATCTCACTATGAAAGAAAGTTTATCTACCTGAGAAATGTCTGGAGTAGAGTCCACAGAGATAGAGGAACATTTGGCATGCTTTATCTCAGTCACAATTGTATTTATTACCTTTTGTGCCAATATATTGATTATTTCATCACATATTTTTAAGGAAAGATATGATGTTGTGCCACTTCCTTTGTTACCGTTGCGTTCTAATTGTAAGTCCAGAAAAGGACCGAACTCAACCAAAAGTTCTAGGGTCATAACATAGTTCCCACTATGTTTTATTCAAATCTCTCATGGGAACCTCTAAACGGCAACCAGCTTGCAGAAAGTGACTTCACAACAGCCACAATGCGCCTCAAAACCTCATCCCAGTATTTTATTTCTTGAAGAACAAGACTCTTGTCAACTTTTCAATACATCGGAATTCATCCTAGCTAATAGTGTCGCAAGTGCTGACCTGTGTTCGTCCGAATTATCATGTTCTTCATTCCTTGAACTACGTTTATCCAGTCGTTGTACCCTTCATTAGCTAGCTAACCCAATTTGCCAAACATCTTACAAGGGGCGCAAAACACTGCACCCTTGCTCTTCGAAAATATGACCCAAGTTCGAGGTGGTGTTTCACCATTGTTTAATGTTCGGCTAAAAAGTGACAGCAATAGACACCTAGTTTTATCTGCGTACTGACGCCTTGAAGAAGAAAAGTCGGCATCAATATTCTGTTTCATGCCATTTTGGACAAGAGTCAGGCTTTTGAGCTTATGTAAAGATTCCGCCACCGGTTCCCCTATGCTGGCAGGGCCCCTAGGCACAGGCCTTGTAGGCCTAGGCAGAAATCCGGCACTGCTGGACAGTGGCCTTCCAACTACGTTAATTGTGTTTGTAGATGTTCAGGAACAAGAATTTGTCAGCATAATTTATAGCTATAAAATAAAATATACCAAATAAATACAATAAAAAAATCGATGTATATTAAACATTTCATATATTTTTAGATATAGGCATAAGTTAGATTGTAAGTATTTGATTCAGTTAACTACCTTAGACCCTTAATGATAAGTCTAAAAACATGTTTACGACTTAGGGTCGGCCAGGAATTTCAGCATGTTCAAGGTGTGATTATTCGCAAACGGGGTGTAAAATCTTTACTTTAAATCATTAAATATAGAAATAATGTAGGCTAGGACTAGTAACACCTTTGAATTTGTTAAATTTTCATTGTTAATGTTTGGCATACATAGCCTCTGTGGCTTAACATGCCACTTATTAAATTTACAAAAAATACTACTCGAGTTTCGTCTTTTAAATATGACTGTAATATGACGATTGAAAATGACGCTTATCAGTCGAAAGTGTGTGTCTACATTTATATAACTGTAAATAAAAAATCATATAATATTTTGACATATTTTAAGTGCGATTAAAACGTGATGAATTTATCAATTCAGTGAAAATATATATTTGCTTTGGACATTATTTGTGCGCCAGATAATTAACCAATATAAAAACTAACGTTGCTCCTAATAGAAAGCCTTGGGATACCGCACATTTCATTACTTTTTCTATTTTGCATCTGTAATGGACTCATAACAGCACTCATATGCGTGTGGTTATGGCTCGCCGAGTGCGATACAATTTTCTCAATATGTATCGGAGATTTTTTATTTAGAAATAGCATGAAAGAGGGCAAAATAGAAAAAATACTATACAAAACTAGTTCGTAAGGCGTTTTTCGTCCATTAGAAAACTCCTCGCTACGCTCGTCGTTTTCCAAAATTGGACGCATGCTGTAAAATCGCGCTTACTGAACTCGTCCTTTAAAATACTATTACTTGACGATTTAGAACCGTTTACGATTACTTTTTGTCCTATTAGATGCAAGTAAGATTTTACCCAGTTGTTGAGGCCGCTTGTAACTAAAATCGAAAGCTTTGCTTAGGTCGTAAAATAAAGCAAGAACTTATCGCTTATAATTTACAAGAGTAATAGTATCGATAGTATTAATTTAAAAAATTAATACTATCGAACAGAGCTGTATCAGTTGGCCTATTTTTCCTAAATCCGTGTTTACTCGTATGCTCAATATGTTATTACTTTCAAAGAAACTTGGTAACCGAGTCAGGAATGCTGACTCTTTGAAAATTAATTTTGAGTACAGATTGGTTTGCAGATAAGGCCTCCCCCCCTATTTTTACATATATATATATATATATATATATATATATATATATATATATATATATATATATATATTGTATTTGAGGTTTTCGCGGATAGATACCTGTGTTGTATTGTTGTATTGTATCGATTCCGCGTTGATGCTGAGGGTTGGCTCTGAAAAGAACCGGATTCTCGACGTTTCGGCGAACTAACATTCGCCATTCTCAAGAGATATATGCGTCCGTGCGGGTCAACTGTAACGCATACTGAGAGCTCGTTCATGTGTCCTGTGCTGGTTTGGCGGTTTTGAGCCTTCGCCCAGCTATCCCGCCGTCGTGGAGTTTGGTTGTCGTTGTGTTTTTTTTTTTTTTTTAGTCTGTTTGTTTGTCTGTGTTGTCTGTGTTTCGTTGGGTTTCGTTTGGATTTACTTGGCTATAGTTGGCTCTTGTTGTCCTGGTGTGGTTGTCGGTTTTCTCGGTTGCTTCTTCAGTGTTTCGTCTTCTGTGGTTGTTCTCCTGGGGCCTGTGGTCCTGATGTGTTTGGTCTTCTCGTTGATGGTGATGGGTTGCTCTTCTTCTTGGTAGGGTTTACGCTTGGGGGCGGCTTCGGTGGGGCTGTGAGTGTCCATTGGTGTATTTCTTCTCCTTGTGGCGGTTTCGGTTGTCTTTTCTGCGGTGGCTTCGTTTGTCTTCTCGCGGGCGGCGTCAGTTTTCTTTTCGGGGGCGACATTGTTTGTCTTTTCGGCGGCGGCTTTGGTTTTCTTTTCGGCGGCGGTTTCATTTGTTTTCTCGGGGGCGGCATAAGTTGTCTTCTTGGGGGCGGCTTCGGTTGTCTTTTCGGCATCGGCTTCAGTTTTCTTTTCGGGGGCGGCTTTGTTTGTTTTTTCGACGGCGGCTTGGTTAGTCTTCTCGGCGGCGGCTTCGTTTGTCTTCTCGGGGGCAGCTTCAGTTGTCTTTTCGGTGTCGGTTTCCAGGGGTTTCTCGTTGGCGGTTTGTTTTTTTGTCTTTACCAGTTGTGTTATATGATTCATCATCTATACGAGGACGCTGTCGTCCACGGTGTCCAGGTAGTCGGGGTCGAGGAATTTTGCTGCGAGAGCTTCGTTGGGCGTTGTCGGAAAGAGAGCTCGTTCGTGCGATGCGACTACATAGCTGTTTGGCTTCGGGTCATGCGCGTTGTGTGCGGTGCTTCGGTTCGGTTGTTTGTTTGTCTTGTTGGTCGTACATGAGTCTGGGGTGTCTGGGATTGCATTTTGAGGGTGGATATGATCGGTCGCCATGCTGGGGGCAGTTTTTCTATCTCTATGGCTTCTCTGTATACTCGTGACATTTCGTGGCTAATCTGTGCAACAGTCCTTGAATTTCTAAGTCCATCCAGTGACCGGTGTTTGTGTGTTGGACAAGTGCCGATGAAACTTTGTCTCTGTGTCTGACTGAAACTACATTATCTTGAATCCTAGCAGATATTTTTCTATTGGTACGTCCAATGTAGGTTCGTTCACATGTTCCGCAAGGTATTTCGTAAATTCCATGGGATTCTAACGGGATGGTGTCTTTAAAGCTGCGTAGCATGAAGGATATTTTCTGGTTAGGCTTAAAAATGGTGTCGATGTTGTGTCTCTTGTGAAGGATTCTGGCGATTTTGTCAGTTGATCCATGAACATATGGTAGGTATGCTGTGCTAACGGGTTTCTGGCGTTCTTCAGTTCTAGGGCTACTGTTCTCTGTACGACGGAAAGCTCTGGATATTAAGCTGTTTGGATATCAATTTGTAGAAAGAGCTTCTCGTTAGTTACTCAATTCTTTTGGTAAGTTAAGCTGGTCGGCTAGTCTTTTGGATCGGGTGGTCAGAGTGTTGACTACAGATGCTAGTTGTTTGGGATGATGGTGCGAAGAAGCGTTCAGATATCTGTCTGTGTGGGTTGGTTTCCGGTACACAGTGTGACTCAAAGTGCCGTCAGGTTTCTTCTATACCAAAACATCCAAGAAAGGAAGTCATTGATGCTTTTCTATCTCCATTTTGAATTTAATTTGGTTGTGTTGGGAGTTAAGATGGTTAAGGAATTTGTCCAGCTCTGGTCTGCCGTGGGGCTAGATTACAAATGTGTCGTCAACATATCTTAACCAGAGTGTGGGTTTAAGTGTGGCTGATGAGATTGCCTTTTCCTCAAAATCTGTAAGAAATATGTTGGCTATTACTGGGGATAGAGGTGAACCCTTCGGTGCTCCTAGGACTTGTTTGTATATTTGACCATCGTACCTAAAGTATGTATTCTTTAAACAATGTTCTGCCAGATCTGATACATACTTTTCTGGTTTTAATTTTGACCTTATGATGTTTAAGGCCTCAGGGACCGGTACTTTTGTGAATAAAGATAGAATGTCAAAGCTCACAAGGAGGTGGCCGGGCTGGATTTGGTGATTTTTCAGTATGTCTAGGAAGTGTTCAGCATTGCGGACATAGGAATCACAATCTTCGGCGTATGGTTGTAAACATTTTGCCAAATGTTTCGCAAGAAGTTGGACCGGTGAACCAACGGAGCTTACTTTTGGTCGTAGTGGGGCTCCATCTTTGTGGATCTTTGGTAAACCATATATCTTGGGACACCGTGAAAATTTCTCCCTTGGTATAGGGTAATTCATTGTTTCCTTGTCAATGCTAGAGCTTAGGATCTTTTGTCTGGTGGTTTTCTCAAGATAGGTTGTAGGGTCCCTTGTACTGGGTAGATAAGCTGGATCATCTAAGATTGTGGTCATTTTTTGTTTATAGTCAGCACTGTTCATGACTACAGAGCAATTTCCCTTGTCAGCTGGTAGGACCACAATGCTGTTGTTTTCTCTTAGTGCCTTGAGGGCTTTGAATTCCTCGTATGAGATGTTTCTTGTCGGTGGTTTGGCAGATCTTAAAATGTGGCTTGTTTCCTGTCTTATTGTCTCGGCTAATGTGGCAGGGAGTTGTGAGATAGCAGTCTCGACACCAGTGATAATGTCTTCTTTGGGAAGGCGAGTTGGTGCTATTGCAAAGTTAAAACCCCTGGCCAGTACTTTTTTGGTAGGTTCGTCTAGGGGCTGCTCTGAAAGATTGTAAACCACTTTGTCGATGTTGAGTGGTTTTGGTGCAGGTTTTTGTCTCCGTCTGAGAAGGTTGTATCTTTCTTTCTGTCTATTGGTAATTAATAATCTATTCTGTTCGGCTCTGTTGTTAGATATTAAGTCTATCTGTTGCCAGAGGAGAGGGTGTAGCGTAGTGGTTAGAGCTATGTGGGTTGTCAGGATATTTTGACTGATGCTGTCAAGTTTCTGTCGTTTGGTTTGGATTTCGTTCCAAAGCAAAGCTTGGCTTGCGTTGTGTAGTATTTTGTTTGACCTGGCTGTAGGATTTTGGTGTGACAGCCTCATACAGACGGGTGTTATGTCTGTATCTCTACGTACGTAAAAATGCTAAATCGCATAATAATTGACAGCGCTTTGTCCGTAGTTTCTCGAAACTACGGGTGAGGTGGTAAATTTCCTCCCCGTGGAGGTGTATAATATTGTATTTGAGGTTTTCGCGCATTGATACCTGTGTTGTATTGTTTTCTCGGGGATTCCGCGTTGATGCTGAGGGTTGGCTCTGAAAAGAACCGGATTCTCGACGTTTCGGCGAACTAACATTCGCCATTCTCAAGAGATATATGCGTCCGTGCGGGTCAACCGTTAGACGCATACTGAGAGCTCGTTCGTGCGATGCGACTACTTATAGCTGTTTGGCTTCGGGTCATGCGCGTTGTGTGCGGTGCTTCGGTTCGGTTGTTTGTTTGTCTTGTTGGTCGTACATGAGTCTGGGGTGTCTGGGATTGCATTTTGAGGGTGGATATGATCTGTCGCCATGCTGGGGGCAGTCTCAAGGAATCGTCTCTCGTGTTCATGCAGTAGTCTCGTTTTCCTATCTCTATGGCTTCTCTGTATACTCGTGACATTTCGTTGCTAATCTGTGCAACAGTCCTTGAATTTCTAAAGTCCATCCAGTGACCGGTGTTTGTGTGTTGGACAAGTGCCGATGAAACTTTGTCTTTGTGTCTGACTGAAACTACATGTTCTTGAATCCTAGCAGATATTTTTCTATTGGTACGTCCAATGTAGGTTCGTTCACATGTTCCGCAAGGTATTTCGTAAATTCCATGGGATTCTAACGGGATGGTGTCTTTAACGCTGCGTAGCATGGAGGATATTTTCTGGTTGCGTTTGAAAATGGTGTCTAAGTTGTGTCTTTTAAGGATTCTGGCGATTTTGTCAGTTGATCCATGAACATATGGTAGGTATGCTGTGCTAACGGGTTTCTGGCGTTCTTCAGTTTTAGGGCTACTGTTCTCTGTACGACGGAAAGCTCTGGATATTAAGCTGTTTGGATATCCATTTGAAGAAAGAGCTTCTCGTAAGTTCCTCAATTCTTTCGGTAAGTTAAGCTGGTCGGCTAGTCTTATGGATCGGGTGGTCAGAGTGTTGACTACAGATGATATATATATATATATATATATATATATATATATATATATATATATATATATATATATATATATATATACATAATATATATATATATATATATATATATATATATATATATATTTACATTTAAAAATGGGGATGCATTTTGATACTTTCAAACAGGTCGGGAAACATCCAGAAGTAAGAGTTTCATTAATAGGACTGCAAAGTGGTGCAGCTATCCGATTCTAATCAGCATAATTGCTGCGTGCTAATCTACACGCTGATCAGCATGCCTATCAACTAATCGTGTGAATCTGCTCTTCAATAATTAGTTGTAAGAATAGAAAATACATTGGAGAAAGAGCATAGGGAATTGGCACTTGGGGCCTTCCTTGATATCGAAAGAGCGTTTGACAATACCTCATTTGAAAGCATATGCCAATGGAGCCCTCAGTCATTGTGCAAATATCACATAAATTAGATGGATAAGATCCATGCTGCAGGGTTGAAATGTTGAGACTACAGAGGCAGATGACACAATGAAAGTGCCTGTTTTCAAAGGGTGCCAGCAGGGTGGGGTACTATCCCCACTCTGTGTGACATGGTTGTCAACATTTTGCTTGTGTCACTAAACAACAAAGAATTTTAAACCCAACGATATGCGGATGACATAGTCATTCTCATCAGAGGGAAAATTCATATTATAAAAGCAGAGCTCATACAAAAAGTACTGAACGAGGCACAGAGATGGTGCAGAGGGGTAGACCTTCGAGTAAATCCCCTAAAATCTACTCTAGTACCATTCACAAAAATGAAGAAAATTGAGGGGCTACGGCTGCCAATTTTCTACAATGAGAGTCTAAAGGTAAGTGAGGAAGTCAAGTATTTGGATATAATCCTGGATGCCAAACTGACTTCAACGGAATCAACACCTTAAGAAAGTCACCAACAAATGTAAAATGGCGTTAATAATGACAAACAGAACACTTGGCAAATCATGGGGTCTAAAACCGAGCATAGTATACTGGCTGTATACTAAGGTAGTTACACCCATTCTAACATATAGTTCCACGGTATGGTGCACCAAACTGGAGCAAAAACAAGCCATAAAGGTATTATCTAATGTTCTAAGACTGGCATTCTTATCAATTACGGGATCGTTAAGAACCGCACCAACTGCGGCTCTAGAGGTTATGACATGCCTGCCTCCTTTAGATATCTTCATAATGGGTGAAGCAAGAATGGGAGCCTTCAGATGCAGGTGTAATGGTACTTGGGAGGCTCTGGCGAGGTCAGGCTACACCATGATAACGAATATACTATCAGAGCCACACCTCAATATTGAGGGAAACTCACTAACGAAAAGGCTATCATTCGATCTACTCCTCAAAACACATCCACGTTGGACACAAGGCAAGGAAATCACATGTCAAGGTGCGCTGGACTGGTATACAGGCGGCTCCAAAAAGGACAGTGGAACTGGCGTAGGAATCTACGGACCGTCCCTGAGGTACAGCTTATCTGTGCACCTGCGATCAAATACCACTGCATTCCAAGCTTAAATACACGCCATTGCGAGCTGTGTCCGTGAAAATCGAATAATGGACACACAAGTAAAAATATCCGCTTTTTTCACAGACAGCCAGGCTAAATGCCTTAGAGTGCCATGAGACTAAATCTAAAACAACTTGGCTGCCTCCAGAACCTCAAGGATCTGGCAAGACACAAGAAGGTCACACTTGCTTGGGTACCGAGACATAGGAGAGTGGTGGGAAATGAGATGGCGGAAAGTTAGCAAAGGATGGTGCTAACAAAGCAAACATCAATGCAGGGACTCCTACATTCATAAAACCATAGTACGAGATAAAATCTGTAAATAGGTAGCTACTAAGCACCATCTACAGTGGGATAAAACAAATGGTCGGAAACATAGCAAACGAATGCAAAAAATGCATCGGTCTCTTTAATTGCTGAACTCCTGCAACTGAAAAGGAAGCAGATCATAATTGTGGCCGGCCTACTTACAGGTCACTGTCCTCTACGAGAACATCTGCACAAAATGGGGATCTGGAGAGATGAACTAAGAAACTGGCGCATAAACTCCTAGACCTAATACAGGGGCTGGATCTATTTGCATGAATGAAACATTAAGGAAATACAATAGGCCACAATGTTTTTAGTGCTTACAGCCCTTGACCAACATTGGTTGGTAAGATAAAAAAATTTCTCCACCATCTACTTCGTATAAACCCACAGATGGGTTAATCTGTAACTCGGTTTATTATTTCGATGATTTCCTGAGGTGTGACTGGATTTAAGAAATTTGTTTTATTATTACTCCAAATTTTGTAATTCTTCTGACACCGTAGAAAATATTTTAGAGAATTACTCACAAATTTCTTGGTTATTAGAGATTTCTTGGATATTTTCGTCAAGCAGCTTTCTGTATTTGATGATTATTTATTATGTGCCAACGTTCTCGTACATGAGATTGTACATAATGAGACATTCTGAAGCATTAGGTTCTTGACTAGTGATAGGTCAACTCGATTTTTTAAACCGGGTTAACCCGAGTTAAGGATAGTTCGAGTCAACTCGATTTTAGATTTACCAATTCGAGTTGATACGCTGCATCACCGACCGACTAATCGGTTCGGCTCCTTTACGATCATGGTCAACGGCGTAAACGCTACGTGTAGTGTAAAGTAAATATTTTCTACATATTGTTGGGGAAGTTTACCGGAATAATGCCAGGTCCTAGAAAAAGATCAGTGGTGTGGGAAGTGTTTAGTTTACCCATTGACGGAAATCGTATTAAAAAGAAACATCCCAGTGAAAACATTGGCTTGATGACGCTCGATAGTAAGTAATACAATAAAATCAACAAGTCAATTGCAAAAATCTATTTTAGATGAATCGCCGATGCCGGCGATGCCTGTTCTGGTTTCGTCAAATGATGTCGAACCTCCAACAAAAAAATTAAAACAAAGCCGTTTAAATTTGAATCTATACAATAAATCTGTGCAGAAATATGGGGACGATGCCATAATGCATATGATCAAAGATTACCAGCCATTACAAATCGTTGAAAATGAAGGTTTTCGCAAATTTACCAAATCATTAAACTCCGAGTACGAAATTCCATCTAGAAAAAAACTTCAGAGAAACTTCTTAGATATAAAAATAGTCTGCATAGTCACTGATATCGCTGCACCTATGAAAAAGGCAATTAGTGAGATTCTTAAAAAACAAAACCATGTATGTGTTGCTCATACACTTAACCTTGCTGTCAAAGACTGTATAGATAAAGAAAGGGCTGATTTAGAAAAGAATCTGGATAACAGTCAAATATTACAAGTATTAAAAATGTGCCGTTCGATTGTTTCCCACTTTAAGCATAGCAGCAACTCGTCCTATGCTTTACTTGACATGCAAAAACAAATGAATATGGATTTACTAAAAGTAAAGCAAGATGTTCGTACCAGGTGGAACAGTACTTTCTGCATGCTGCAGCGCTTAATCAAATCGAAGGTACCGCTTTCTGCTGTTTTACCTACATTGAATTTACCACCATCAAATTTAGAGTCTCATGAGTGGTTATTGGCTGAAGAAATGGTGGCGCTTTTACATCTTTTTGAACAGGTAACTGTCATTTTATCTGGAGAAAAATACCCATCCCTATCTTCTGTTATACCTCTTGTATTTGGTCTCAGGAAGGCTGTAAACAGCAAAAATCTACTGGCAGAGTCAGGCAAGTTTTTACAACAAATTCTTGACAATGTAGTAGAAAAACTACTTGGAATTTATGAAAATAATAGAACTAAATTTCGTCATAGCTACCTTTCTTGACCCTCGATTTAAGAAAAGAGCATTCTTATTAGAAAGTAATGCTAAGAATGCACAAATATGGGTAATAAATGAATTACAGGACATAATATCAGTTTCAACAAATACCTCACATTTACGAGAACAACCATCAACTTCTACTGCTACTGTATGTGATTTGACCTGCTCAGATGATGACATTTGGGCTGTTTTGGATAAAAAAGTAACGAAATCGAACGAAAAGTGTACTCCATATTATTCAGCTGCTATGATAGTAAAACAGTACGTTGAAATGCCATATTTAGATCGCAAAAATCCACTTCAATTTTGGAGTGAAAAAGAAAGTTTATTTCCAGCATTGTTTAAAATGGCGAAAAAATACCTTTGTATACCGTGTACATCAGTTCCCTCATAAAGATTATTTTCGAAAGCTGACATTTTATGCAATGAAAGATGAAACCGTTTAGCACCAAAAAGAGTAAACCAAATATTATTTCTTAATACCACACAATAGTTTGATTTAAAATAGTTTTTTTCATAAAATAGTAGCTTTCAGTTATGTAATAAAAAAATTTAGTTCCATTTAAGTCATATTTAGGTTTTTTATATATATATATATATATATATATATATATATATATATATATATATTTATATATTTATATTTAGTATCATTTAACATCCATTACACATTGTGTATTTTCCTGCAAAAAAAAACAGTTTTTCTATGAAAATTAATCGGCGAAAAATAAAATGGTTGGCTTATAAGTGCCAATTAAGACCAGGGGCGTCCAGAGTCTAATTTATAATAAATTTCATATTTTTCTGCTAACTCGGTTTGGATAACTCGGTTTGAAATCGGGTTACGCAAATTTTTAACTGGGTTAACTCGAGTTAACAAAAATACGAGTTTGCCCATCATTATTCTTGACAATATTTTTATACTTTTATATATGTTCTTTATATCGATGTTGATATTCGGCATTCTCTGTCATTTTCGCTATTTTAGGCATATGTCATAAAAAATGATGTACATTTCTTATTTCAGCATTAAACATTTTACCATTTCATGCTGTCTTCTCGTATCCTTATGCGAAGTGTCCACTGGCAAAATTTGCGGAAGTTGACTTGCGCAAGCAACTTTCAACGTTAAACGCTCGCGCAAATAGACTTCTGCAAGTTATACTGACTTGCCGAGCATGCTGCAAGTCCCACGTGTATACGGTTATTTTGACCTTTCAGCAAGCGCTTGCGACTTTATTTTTTCGCACAAGAAGTTGGACAAGTTCAATTCTTTTAAGCTGGAAATTATTCGAGTATATTTTGTTGTGGATACAGTTGATAAGATCAAGTAAGCGGATACACTTGATATATTGATTGTATGTGTCAAATTTTAAATTAGTAACTATTTGCCCCTGTGGGACTGTGGGACACAACTTGTAAAAAATATAAAAACTATAATTAAGAAAAACGTTGCGTTGAGTTTTTAGCAAAGGAATTGAATACTACGGCTATTGAAATCAATTGAAAGGTACATAATCTCAAAACACAATTTGACCAAGAGGTCACGGGATCTTCGCTTTAAAGATTAAATCATCGCATCTCAATATCCAATCTCGTACACACATCTTACGTTTCTTCATTTAATTTTTTAACAATAATACAATAGACGCAGCTCGTATTTTTCTGCAGTTAAGCATTTTGTATGTCAGCTTGCTCAAATAATTTATATGTATTTTATGTCGAAACGGTTCTGCACGATCTTAAAGAAGTTAATTTCTACAAACTTTTAAAGGCGAATTGCAAATAGAAAAATTGCAGTCAGTGGAAACAGTCGTCAATTGACTTCAAGAAATTGCGGAACTTACTTGCCAGTGGACACTTTGCTTTATATTACATACTGGAAAAACTGTGTTGAAATTCGTAGTAAAATATTTAAAAAATTTCAACTATATATAAATCTTACAGAGTTTTTTAATGCCGACCAATCCGTCATTTGAAGATTCTGTTACAATGCATCATGTTTTTTAACTTAAGATTCTCTTCTGTGTATCTTATATATCAGAGGAACTAACAAATACTATGTCAAATTTGCATATTTAATAACAATAGTCTTATGATGAAATGAAAGTTTTACTATTACATCCGGTACTAATCAACTATACTTAGACTTATTTTCAATTTAATGTTTTGAAAAGATCGAGAAGGCTAGATAGAAAAAAATTGGTGGTACAAAGGGTATACAGACAAGTGTAGAC
The DNA here is from genome assembly GCA_944588485.1 of Phosphuga atrata. Classification (NCBI taxonomy): domain Eukaryota; kingdom Metazoa; phylum Arthropoda; class Insecta; order Coleoptera; family Silphidae; genus Phosphuga; species Phosphuga atrata. The sequence goes on from OX155901.1 coordinate 34,550,118, forward strand.
AGATAAAACAAAATGACTCATTTTGACTTCATGAATTTCTAATTGAAACCGGACTAAATCTCAAATCCTTGACCTAATTTAATAAATTTTTGAGCATTGAGCTCTGCTAATGTAAAGCAAATGTATTACTTGTTTTTAATGATTTGCAAGTATATTATTTGGATTTTGATTTAGAAAAACTTCTTTTGATTTCAATAAAAAAAAAGATATTAAACAAAAAAGCGAAATAAAGTTCTTTTTATTTTATATTATTCAATTTTGTAGTATCTTTCGGAAAAATCCACGCCCGATTCAATTTGCTTGCAAATCAGCACCAACACATACAGAAAAAAAAAACAGAAAACTTTTTTTCCCTTACCTAAACGAACCAAATTTAAACATTTTTATCTGAAACGGATCGCGAAATTATTTACTCGAAACTTTTCAGCGCTGAAAACCCTTCCTGAAGTCCTCGAACGCGCTATTATCATCACAAAAAAGTTTTTTTGCGTGCGGTCTATGCAAGTAAAAACTTTTTTTATACACGTGAAAGTTTGAATTTCCGCAGCCAAATCCTCGGATGTGATTTCAATAACCGAAGGGTCGGACCGCCTTAATCCGTCCCCGAATTAATGAAATATAATTAAATAAACGACACTGTTCCTACTTTTTTATTTAAACTTCCAGAAGATTTAACACAAACCGATAGGTTTTTTTATTGGTGTAATACTACTATTCTTTCATAGCTGTTTTTCTTCTCTTATTTCTTTTCTGGGGGATCATAATTAGCTGCAAATATCTGGCAAAGTTTTATTTTTTGTGAAGTTTCAAGTGCTTAATTTATGAAATTAATAAGAGAGATGTATACACTGACAGGGTGATCGATACCGTTCAAACTTGTTTGTCAAGATGATGTCGCTTTTATTTTCAACACAAAATTCAATATGGTTGTTATAAAACTAGTTTTCGTGTAAGATTAATATCATTCCGTGCAATATAAGATGCTATTTCGATCCGACAGAATTTTATATTCCATGACGAAATTAAATTGATCGACACAACAAGTTTTTAGTTTTAGTATAGAAGCTGCAAAATACAAGGAAGTAAAGAATTGGAAATTATCTATAGAAAAACGAAGAGCGAGTAAGTTTAATCGTTTGTAGATGATTTTTATTTTCATAAACTAGACTTACAAGACTGGATAGACGACTACTTGTTAATTTAGGATTGAAAATTAAAAAAAAAACAGAGACAAATTGAAATTTGTAATTTCAAACCGAAGTAGTATTTAACAAAACAACATATGTGATAAAATTCTATCGATTGTATTTTTGATGCAATTGCCAACATTAATATAGCTCACGATATCACCAACAGACAAGTAAAAAATGATTTTAATATATCAACCCGTTTGATAGAACGTCACTAAAAATCGCACCGACACTCGAAATGTTTAATTAAAAACTCATTTTACAAATTCAATTACCGCACAAACCGAATACAGCTTTAATTAGTAATTTTTGAGGTATTCGGGTTATAGAGAAAATGTATTGTGGGATTTATATCGGGATTAAGCCATTAATCTTAGACACAAAAATAAAAGGAAGTAAATATGGAAAATATGCATATTGCCACAGCTAAGGGTATTGTTGGAAAGCTGTCATGCGTTCTTCTTTATGCGCGTTTATATCTGCATTAGTTTCTAAAGACTAGACAAATCCTTTCTATTCTCGCAGGAAACCAGCGACAGTTTCAAACGCGTTTTTTTAAGTTAATCAAAGTTTTGTTTAAATGTTTGTTTGTTCAAAATGTTTATTCGGTAATTGATATGTGTCGACGCTAGTTCTGTAATTATATTACGGACGTCGCTTTAATAAACCATTTACATAACGTCACTTTAGTTTGTGCCTCAACAATGTATCGAACGTGAACCCATAATGTACTCTAAACAATGGACTAATATAAATCAATACGTTTATCCTGTGGAGGAGTCGAAACGAAAACCCGAAACCCACCCTCCGCTGTTCACCCTCTCACTGTGTATATCCACTGTTTCGTGGAAATCGAAATGGTATTTCGTTCAACATAACAATAACTGAAAATCTATCCGTTCAAAACTAATGGCTGCTCGGACCATAAACTAACTTTATTATTAATTACTTTGATTACCTTTACATTACAGTAACATTAAATTTGAACAATATATTCAAATGTAATAAGTTTAGCCAATATAAAGACAAACTTTGCCTAATAAATCGATTAATTTAATCTAGCCGTAACTGATCTGGTTAGTATTGTGTCTCCAGTTTTTTTTGTCTCGGCTTTTCTGGAAGTGGCAAGCTAAAATTTACAGCTGTCCAACAAAATTGAGGAAATTTTGGAAATTTTTGCAATTTAATTTCTTTTTGCTTATTTGCAAATCTAATCTAATCTCAACTCCGCCATTGCCGGTCCCAAGTCCGGAATGAGAAAGGAGGAGGGTTCGATGGCAGGCTGAGCAACAAGCGGGTCGATAAAACATCTCCTATTGTATCTCAATGCACTAGCCAGAAGAAGAGGAAGAAGAAAGAAGAATGGAAGAAAAAGTGCAGATGCAATCGATACCCTTCAAACTTGTTTGGCAAGTTGATTTCGCTTTTATTTTCAACACAAAATTCAATATGGTTGTTATAAAACTAGTTTTCCTGTAGGATAAATATCATTTCGCGCAATATTTCGATGCTATTTCGATCCGACCTTGTAAAAAGCAGACCTTTCAATATTTCAATCTCTTTGCATGTTTCCCGGAAGTGTTTGTTTTTGTCTCGTCGACATTTTCTTTTTCGCGGCTTAAAATTCGGTATTCTGTCTTCTGTTCTTCGGTTATTACACCTGTCTGCCTGATAGTTTTTCTCCTCTTTACTACATTGCAGGTTTCGTCAGTCATTCATTGCCTGTTTTTGCCCTCTCTAGCACTCTCGCGTAGGACTTGCTCTTTGGTTGTCAGGTTTTTTCCTTGTCAGGTTGTTCAATTTTTTTTGGGGTTGGCGGATTTTTACCTTGAATAACTGTTACTAATCGTCCTCCGTAGTGTATTTGCAAACTTAGAGAGCCAAAACGAAGCTTCTACGTCGATTTATAAAAAAATATACGGGTTTTTATAAAAAAAATTGACATTTTTTTGACGCAACAGTTAATATTTTCCTTCACTGCCTAACCTCTCTAATTACTTGTCAAACAAAAAGTACAGGAGAAGCCCAACCGACGTTGCCAATTTTATCTTTTTATTTTACCTTGTTCTGGTAAACACTTCAATATAAAATTTCTGAACATGCACTTACAACAACATTGAAATATAAATTTAATTTTTAATTCTAATTTCATTCTAATTGGTTTAACTCAGGTTAACTCAATACTTCTTGCAACTTTATCTTATTTTAGACCATATAGGCGCAGCAGTGCGTTTAAATTTATGGCCCTTGACGGTATTATTAAAAAAGTAGGTACCGAAGGAGACACAGGCCCGTCTGCAACTTCACATCTATTTGAAAGTTTTGCGCATGCACATTGTTGTAGCAGAACATAGACGTAGTGAAAAATAATTTTGTGAGGGGTTTATGTTGTAACTAGAAAATGTAGTAACTATTGTTTTCATCTGCCTGTACTAATCATCATAATCATTTAATCGAACCTGCATATTTCGGGCGAAATAGTTGTTCTAAATTGAAATGTTGAATACAAATAATAAATCCACTAAAAATACAGATGAGTTGCTTTATGAAAACTTGTAATATATCCAGGGAAAAATGTAAATAAATTAATATTTTCATCAAATTAAATAAAAAAAAATCGCCAGATCCTCCATCTGGAAAATACAAATTAAATTATGAAATTAAAAAAAAAACATAAAACCTTACATTGGACCGAGAGTTCGCGCTACCGCGCGTATGTTGTCTTGATTTATCTTCCCGCTTCGCGGCGGGCAACCTAATCTAACCAGGGTTAAACCAACGGCCCTTGCCACTTTGTCCTACATTGGACCGAGAGTTCGCGCTGCCGCGCGTATGTTGTCTTGATTTACCTTCCCGCTTCGCGGGGGACAACCTAATCTAACCAAGGTAAAACCAACGGTCCTTGCCACTTTGTCCTATATTGGACCGAGAGTTCGCGCTGCCGCGCGTATGTTGTCTTGATTTATCTTCCCGCTTCGCGGCGGGCAACCTAATCTAACCAGGGTTAAACCAACGGCCCTTGCTACTTTGTCCTACATTGGACCGAGAGTTCGCGCTGCCGCGCGTATGTTGTCTTGATATATCTTCCCGCTTCGCGGCGGGCAACCTAATCTAACCAGGGTTAAACCAACGGCCCTTGCCACTTTGTCCTACATTGGACCGAGAATTCGCGCTGCCGCGCGTATGTTGTCGTGATTTATCTTCCCGCTTCGCGGCGGGCAACCTAATCTAACCAGGGTTAAACCAACGGCCCTTGCCACTTTGTCCTACATTGGACCGAGAGTTGGCCGCGCGTATGTTGTCTTGATTTACCTTCCCGCTTCGCGGGGGACAACCTAATCTAACCAAGGTAAAACCAACGGCCCTTGCCACTTTGTCCTACATTGGACCGAGAGTTCGCGCTGCCGCGCGTATGTTGTCTTGATTTACCTTCGCGCTTCGCGGGGGACAACCTAATCTAACCAAGGTAAAACCAACGGTCCTTGCCACTTTGTCCTATATTGGACCGAGAGTTCGCGCTGCCGCGCGTATGTTGTCTTGATTTATCTTCCCGCTTCGCGGCGGGCAACCTAATCTAACCAGGGTTAAACCAACGGCCCTTGCCACTTTGTCCTACATTGGACCGAGAGTTCGCGCTGCCGCGCGTATGTTGTCTTGATATATCTTCCCGCTTCGCGGCGGGCAACCTAATCTAACCAGGGTTAAACCAACGGCCCTTGCCACTTTGTCCTACATTGGACCGAGAATTCGCGCTGCCGCGCGTATGTTGTCTTGATTTATCTTCCCGCTTCGCGGCGGGCAACCTAATCTAACCAGGGTTAAACCAACGGCCCTTGCCACTTTGTCCTACATTGGACCGAGAGTTCGCGCTGCCGCGCGTATGTTGTCTTGATTTACCTTCCCGCTTCGCGGGGGACAACCTAATCTAACCAAGGTAAAACCAACGGTCCTTGTCACTTTGTCCTATAATGGATCGAGAGTTCGCGCTGCTGCGCGTATGTTGTCTTGATTTATCTTCCCGCTTCGCGGCGGACAACCTAATCTAACCAAGGTAAAACCAACGGTCCTTGTCACTTTGTCCTATAATGGATCGAGAGTTCGCGCTGCTGCGCGTATGTTGTCTTGATTTATCTTCCCGCTTCGCGGCGGACAACCTAATCTAACCAAGGTAAAACCAACGGTCCTTGTCACTTTGTCCTATATTAGATTGAGAGTTCGCGCTGCTGCGCGTATGTTGTCTTGATTTATCTTCCCGCTTCGCGGCGGACAACCTAATCTAACCAAAGTAAAACCAACGGTCCTTGTCACTTTGTCCTATAATGGATCGAGAGTTCGCGCTGCTGCGCGTATGTTGTCTTGATTTATCTTCCCGCTTCGCGGCGGACAACCTAATCTAACCAAGGTAAAACCAACGGTCCTTGTCACTTTGTCCTATAATGGATCGAGAGTTCGCGCTGCTGCGCGTATGTTGTCTTGATTTATCTTCCCGCTTCGCGGCGGACAACCTAATCTAACCAAGGTAAAACCAACGGTCCTTGTCACTTTGTCCTATATTAGATTGAGAGTTCGCGCTGCTGCGCGTATGTTGTCTTGATTTATCTTCCCACTTCGCGGCGGACAACCTAATCTAACCAAGGTAAAACCAACGGTCCTTGTCACTTTGTCCTATATTAGCTTGAGAGTTCGCGCTGCTGCGCGTATGTTGTCTTGATTTATCTTCCCGCTTCGCGGCGGACAACCTAATCTAACCAAGGTAAAACCAACGGTCCTTGTCACTTTGTCCTATAATGGATCGAGAGTTCGCGCTGCTGCGCGTATGTTGTCTTGATTTATCTTCCCGCTTCGCGGCGGACAACCTAATCTAACCAAGGTAAAACCAACGGTCCTTGTCACTTTGTCCTATAATGGATCGAGAGTTCGCGCTGCTGCGCGTATGTTGTCTTGATTTATCTTCCCGCTTCGCGGCGGACAACCTAATCTAACCAAGGTAAAACCAACGGTCCTTGTCACTTTGTCCTATATTAGATTGAGAGTTCGCGCTGCTGCGCGTATGTTGTCTTGATTTATCGTCCCACTTCGCGGCGGACAACCTAATCTAATCAAGGTAAAACCAACGGTCCTTGTCACTTTGTCCTATATTAGCTTGAGAGTTCGCGCTGCTGCGCGTAAGTTGTCTTGATTTATCTTCCCGCTTCGCGGCGGACAACCTAATCTAACCAAGGTAAAACCAACGGTCCTTGTCACTTTGTCCTATAATGGATCGAGAGTTCGCGCTGCTGCGCGTATGTTGTCTTGATTTATCTTCCCGCTTCGCGGCGGACAACCTAATCTAACCAAGGTAAAACCAACGGTCCTTGTCACTTTGTCCTATAATGGATCGAGAGTTCGCGCTGCTGCGCGTATGTTGTCTTGATTTATCTTCCCGCTTCGCGGCGGACAACCTAATCTAACCAAGGTAAAACCAACGGTCCTTGTCACTTTGTCCTATATTAGATTGAGAGTTCGCGCTGCTGCGCGTATGTTGTCTTGATTTATCTTCCCGCTGCGCGGCGGACAACCTAATCTAACCAAGGTAAAAATATTCAAAATATAATAATAAAAATAAACAACTACTAACCTTTCAACGTCTTTAGTTAATTTTAAGACACCACCACACTTCAAACATTTGTAACTCCCCTCTGCTGGAATTATTCCCCACTCTACTAATTTTGTAATTTTTTTTTGGAGTCATTTAAAATTTCATTAATTTTTAATAAACTTAAATAATCTATTTTTGAACAAGCCATTATTTTTGTAACTCCTTGCTACTTAAAAAAGCTCTTCTCAAAACTTATTTTGTTTAAACAAAATATTTTGTTTAACCTTCTAGATAAATAAACAGACAAATAACACGCGTAAAATAACGCACGCGCATTACAGTAACTTTGAAATAAACATAAGCGTAGTAAAAATAAATTTTCTGACGTAAGTATATTAAATTAAGCTGTAAATATAATTAAAAATAATAGTTTAAGTATTTCAATATTTCTCAGATAATTAATTTTCACTACGCCTATGTTTTTTATTTCAATTATTTTAAAAAATTTACACTGCCACATTTTCGCTACCGTGCGTATGTGGATTGATCGAGAATACACACTGCCGCGCTGTATGCGGTCTTGATCTAATCTCTCTCAGACAACCTAACCTAACCAACTCTCAATTAAACCACATGCGTGCGGCAGCGCGAACTCTGGATCGAGATTTCGCGTTGCCGCGCTGTATGCGGTCTTGATCTATTCTCTTTTGGACAACCTGACCTAACCAACTCTCAATTAAACCACATGCGTTCGGCATGATGGCCTAGTAGAGACCATCCGACACACCCTGCTAGATACCAGATGGGGCTCTGGCGACCGAGTCACGGCGGTATAACCGTTAGAACTGAAATTAAGGAAATGTAATTTCATACCCATGGAGGAAGATAACGGGAAATCACCTCCATTATACTTCCCAAGAGAACCACATGATGACGACATTCAAGTCATTATCGTGGTCGCAAACATTCATTAGTGAATATGCATAAGAAGAAGAAGAATACATAGAAGATTAACATGACCCCTGCGCAAGAATTAAAATAAAATTAGATATATTTAATACATTAATTGTAGCGACACAGAAAAAAAGTATAATCCCTGCAAAAGAATTGAACTTGGCAACAGCGGATCTGCTGTATAAACATATTTTCTGTCAATTAACTGGACAGAAGTTGCAGTTAAATTTGTTGTTGTATTAAAAAATGTCAGTTTTTTGGATTACAAAAGCCCGGATATTTCTTGAACCAGCCGACGTAGAAAATTCATTTTTACTTTTCACGTTTAGAAATACACTTTGGAAGACGATTAGCAACAGTTAGTGAAGGTAACTTCACAATTCCCATATTCTTAATAATAGCCTGGTTGTTTTTATTCATGAAAACTATATACATCAATTTGGCTCATTAGACATTTTCATAGTTGAAATTTTTTGTGGGCATGTGTCAATTTCCGCCATGTTATACGTCAAAAAGTGCCTGAAAATTTTGACGTATAACTCAATATGTGTCCGAAACTTTCATATTCCCGTCTTTCAAACTTGCGGATGCGCATGCGCTTAATTAACCCTAAAAAAGTATATTAACCCTCCGGTACTATGGTATGGGTCGGATCCGACCCAAACCCCACTGTTTTCTATCCTACCCCCACCGCAATGGCCAGACTAGCGAGCCGCTTGAGCTATCTTATCAGTCATTCTTCCTGAAGATCTGGAGAAGTTTGCGACTCTGAGGTACGTACCATCTTCAGTCTATTGTTACATCATTAAAACATCTCTCCCGGTTGGGTCGGATCCGACCCCACCATAGTGTTTACGATTTTTTCGCCATTATTTTTAGATTTTTTTAACCATTGTTATATTATTTTTATATTTATAACTGTTAGATATTTTTGGTCGTATTCTTTATAATTTTTCACACTTGTTTTTTACTTTTTTCTCAAAGGCTGTTTTATCAAGGCATAAGCAAGATTATTCAAGAAATCAGAACGGTAAGAATTAGGATATGAGTCTTGATTTTGTTATTTCTTCTATTTCTGTTATTTCTTGCCCCTCTTTTTTGCATTATTTTTAGATTTTGTTTTGGTTGTTATTTTTATATTACAATGGAAGCTAAAAAATGACGGATAATGCATTTTTTCGCACAGGTGATGAGTTGTTAGCTGAATGGATGAGGCAGGAAAATTCAGATTCTGAAGATGATCAGAGTGAAGGTTGTTCCGAAACTGAAGATGATGTTTTAGAAAATGATGATATCGAAGGTGACGAATTAGAATTTATTGAGCTTGAACCAATGGGCCTAGGAAACATGAGTCCATTGAGCACTGGCATGGAAGTAGATGAGGCGAGTCGTAGCTTTGAAATTGGGAAAGATGGAGAAACAATATGGCGTAATCTTCCATTTATTGCCCATAAAGCCAAGACTCCACGAGCCAATATCATTTCACATTCACCAGGGCCAAAAAGTGAAGCACGTGGGCTCAATGATGAATTGAATTTTTTTAACTTGTTTATCACTGAACAAAGGATTGACATTATTGTAATACATACAAATGAACATATTACTGAATCGAGAAGAAAATATGCAAAAAATGAGTCATTTTCCCGGCCTACAGATAATTTAGAAGTTAGGGGTGTGATTGGAATGTTTTTGATGAGTGGAGTTTTGAAAAATTCTGGTCTAAACACAAAGGACATGTTTTCTCAAAGAAAGATTCCTGTTAATTTTGAGACACATGATATTTGACTGCATTCAAACTAGGGAGTTTAGGAAACAAAACGACAAATTTACAGCGATTAGGCTGTTTTGGAAATTATTTAAAAAAAATTGTACCAACCTTTACACACCATCAGAATATGTTACGATTGACGAAACGCTTCTAAGTTTTCGTGGACGTTGTCCATTTAAGATGTATATTCCCAGAAAACCCGACAAGTATGGGTTAAAAATTATGTCTATTTGTGATGTCAGAAGTTTCTACTTTTTCTGTGGGATTCCTTATGTAGGAAAACAAACTATTACACGAAAAAATGACTTACCAATTCCAACGCACTATGTTCCGACGCTCACAGAACCACTATATGGCAGTAACAGAAATGTTACTGCAGATAATTGGTTTTCATCATTTCAGTTAATCGAAGAGTTGTCTAAGAAAAATTTGACTTATGTAAGAACTTGTAAAAAATAAAGTTCAGATCCCTGTTTCAATGTTGTTCAAGGAAGCTGTAGGTTCAACTCGATTTTTTTTTCAAGATGACAAAATGTTGACATCATACGCACCAAAAAAAAAAAAAAGTTTTACTGATATCAATGCATTTTACAGGAGAGGTAAATGAGACAACTAACAAGCCTGAAATTATTAATTTTTACAATTCAACGAAAGGTGGTGTAGATGCTTTGGATAAACTATGCCACGATAATACAACAAAAAGAAATAGCAGACGATGGACTATGAGATTCTTCTATGGTGTTAGAGACATAGGTGCTATAACAGCCTTATATTTTTTAAATTTAACAAAAACGAAGATTCATATCTTAATTCTTACCGTTCTGATTTCTTGAAAAATCTTGCTTATGCCTTGGTAAAACCAATCATGTCTCAGAGGGTCATGAACCATCGACTTCCGAGAGAGTTGCGACAAAGTATGTGCACTATTTTGGGAAAAGATTTTTGTGAATTGGAAGCTAACAGGCTAGATTCGACAAGCATTGTTTCTCATCAACATAAAAGAAAAAGATTTCTTATTGGTACTTGTGTCGAAAAAGACAGAAAAGGAAATATGATCCGTCTAAAATGTAGTCGATCTGTTCGTGGGGAGCACAAACGAGTGATCTGTCAAACATGTTATAATAATATGGAACATAATGAATGAATAATTCTCATTACTTTTAAAGTTCTATTTATATAAATTTTATTGTGAATTACTATTTCTTTACTCTCATTAGTTTCATAATATTTTATTCGATTATTATATTTTTATGGAACTTAATGTTACTGAATAATGTTTGTTATACTAGTCCAGTCTTGCAAATGTTCCAAACATGTTGAAACAAGTTCCTTGCAAATGATGCCTTTTATTTCACCAAATAAGACAGAAAAACAGGTTCAAATGGGGGTGGGTCGGATCCGACCCAATCATAGTACTAATGTCCCGTCACTTCACCATAGTGCCGGAGGGTTAAGCAGTTATGTGCAAGCTTATGCCCGTCATATACGTTACGGTCTACCGGAGGGGTTACATGTGCAGGCTTGCCTGCGCAGGTCAACCGTACGCAAGAAACTGCACAGGTCTATTCTGACACACGCTCCGGTATACCTGCGCAGGCAAACCTGCACAGGGAGGTTTTAAAAAACAGGTAGGTCTCCGGTGGACCCTTGTGTGTATGGCGCGCATTAGCAACAGAACATTTATTGTGAAATTTGCATTACTATATAACAATTAATTAGGTTGTTATATAATGCTAATTGATAATAATTAAGTTACATTATAAAGTAATAAATTAGTTATCCTGTAAAGTAAGAAACATTTTAGAATATTTCGAGGACATTTTGTATATTGCCAAGCTGTTGCGCTTTTTTACATTATTTTTTACGCATACGCATCTCATTGCAGAATTTTCGTTATTATTAATCGATTGTATGTTTATGTAGAAAAATGTGCATAATCGGGCAATAGGGCAATCTTTAATTTAAATTTGGTTCAAATGTTTTTATTTTGAATCTTTATTGGCCGGATATTTGAACTAAACCGATATTTAGCAATTAATAACTTTTAAGAGCAAAGATTTATTATTACTATGTTCAAATTCACCAAAGACTTACAACTGTGTAACCACAGTTGCAAGTACGGCTGGTTTTCTGCATTTTACTGCCACGAAAAACCAAATGTGGTTAACTAAGAAAATTAATATTTGATAAATAGCAACAATTAAACTCAACCATAGACCGGTTTCTACCTTACGGCTTCATCAGTATGGATTTTTCAAATAAACTTAAAAATTGAATCAAAAACTTAATAACAAATTAAGACTTACTTGTGCAGCTGTTCCCAACGACAAAGAAGGAAACATTGCAAATCATTGCATTTATATTGAAAAGAACTTAGGCAACCCACAAGCTGTCGCTGTACGGCGAATAATATAAGATTACTAAAAATAATAATTATACTATGTGAATTATTATAAACAATTAAGAGCAAAGATTTATTATTACTATGTTCAAATTCACCAAAGACTTACAACTGTGTAACCACAGTTGCAAGTACGGCTGGTTTTCTGCATTTTACTGCCACGAAAAACCAAATGTGGTTAACTAAGAAAATTAATATTTGATAAATAGCAACAATTAAACTCAACCATAGACCGGTTTCTACCTTACGGCTTCATCAGTATGGATTTTTCAAATAAACTTAAAAATTGAATCAAAAACTTAATAACAAATTAAGACTTACTTGTGCAGCTGTTCCCAACGACAAAGAAGGAAACATTGCAAATCATTGCATTTATATTGAAAAGAACTTAGGCAACCCACAAGCTGTCGCTGTACGGCGAATAATATAAGATTACTAAAAATAATAATTATACTATGTGAATTATTATAAACAATTAAGAGCAAAGATTTATTATTACTATGTTCAAATTCACCAAAGACTTACAACTGTGTAACCACAGTTGCAAGTACGGCTGGTTTTCTGCATTTTACTGCCACGAAAAACCAAATGTGGTTAACTAAGAAAATTAATATTTGATAAATAGCAACAATTAAACTCAACCATAGACCGGTTTCTACCTTACGGCTTCATCAGTATGGATTTTTCAAATAAACTTAAAAATTGAATCAAAAACTTAATAACAAATTAAGACTTACTTGTGCAGCTGTTCCCAACGACAAAGAAGGAAACATTGCAAATCATTGCATTTATATTGAAAAGAACTTAGGCAACCCACAAGCTGTCGCTGTACGGCGAATAATATAAGATTACTAAAAATAATAATTATACTATGTGAATTATTATAAACAATTAAGAGCAAAGATTTATTATTACTATGTTCAAATTCACCAAAGACTTACAACTGTGTAACCACAGTTGCAAGTACGGCTGGTTTTCTGCATTTTACTGCCACGAAAAACCAAATGTGGTTAACTAAGAAAATTAATATTTGATAAATAGCAACAATTAAACTCAACCATAGACCGGTTTCTACCTTACGGCTTCATCAGTATGGATTTTTCAAATAAACTTAAAAATTGAATCAAAAACTTAATAACAAATTAAGACTTACTTGTGCAGCTGTTCCCAACGACAAAGAAGGAAACATTGCAAATCATTGCATTTATATTGAAAAGAACTTAGGCAACCCACAAGCTGTCGCTGTACGGCGAATAATATAAGATTACTAAAAATAATAATTATACTATGTGAATTATTATAAACAATTAAGAGCAAAGATTTATTATTACTATGTTCAAATTCACCAAAGACTTACAACTGTGTAACCACAGTTGCAAGTACGGCTGGTTTTCTGCATTTTACTGCCACGAAAAACCAAATGTGGTTAACTAAGAAAATTAATATTTGATAAATAGCAACAATTAAACTCAACCATAGACCGGTTTCTACCTTACGGCTTCATCAGTATGGATTTTTCAAATAAACTTAAAAATTGAATCAAAAACTTAATAACAAATTAAGACTTACTTGTGCAGCTGTTCCCAACGACAAAGAAGGAAACATTGCAAATCATTGCATTTATATTGAAAAGAACTTAGGCAACCCACAAGCTGTCGCTGTACGGCGAATAATATAAGATTACTAAAAATAATAATTATACTATGTGAATTATTATAAACAATTAAGAGCAAAGATTTATTATTACTATGTTCAAATTCACCAAAGACTTACAACTGTGTAACCACAGTTGCAAGTACGGCTGGTTTTCTGCATTTTACTGCCACGAAAAACCAAATGTGGTTAACTAAGAAAATTAATATTTGATAAATAGCAACAATTAAACTCAACCATAGACCGGTTTCTACCTTACGGCTTCATCAGTATGGATTTTTCAAATAAACTTAAAAATTGAATCAAAAACTTAATAACAAATTAAGACTTACTTGTGCAGCTGTTCCCAACGACAAAGAAGGAAACATTGCAAATCATTGCATTTATATTGAAAAGAACTTAGGCAACCCACAAGCTGTCGCTGTACGGCGAATAATATAAGATTACTAAAAATAATAATTATACTATGTGAATTATTATAAACAATTAAGAGCAAAGATTTATTATTACTATGTTCAAATTCACCAAAGACTTACAACTGTGTAACCACAGTTGCAAGTACGGCTGGTTTTCTGCATTTTACTGCCACGAAAAACCAAATGTGGTTAACTAAGAAAATTAATATTTGATAAATAGCAACAATTAAACTCAACCATAGACCGGTTTCTACCTTACGGCTTCATCAGTATGGATTTTTCAAATAAACTTAAAAATTGAATCAAAAACTTAATAACAAATTAAGACTTACTTGTGCAGCTGTTCCCAACGACAAAGAAGGAAACATTGCAAATCATTGCATTTATATTGAAAAGAACTTAGGCAACCCACAAGCTGTCGCTGTACGGCGAATAATATAAGATTACTAAAAATAATAATTATACTATGTGAATTATTATAAACAATTAAGAGCAAAGATTTATTATTACTATGTTCAAATTCACCAAAGACTTACAACTGTGTAACCACAGTTGCAAGTACGGCTGGTTTTCTGCATTTTACTGCCACGAAAAACCAAATGTGGTTAACTAAGAAAATTAATATTTGATAAATAGCAACAATTAAACTCAACCATAGACCGGTTTCTACCTTACGGCTTCATCAGTATGGATTTTTCAAATAAACTTAAAAATTGAATCAAAAACTTAATAACAAATTAAGACTTACTTGTGCAGCTGTTCCCAACGACAAAGAAGGAAACATTGCAAATCATTGCATTTATATTGAAAAGAACTTAGGCAACCCACAAGCTGTCGCTGTACGGCGAATAATATAAGATTACTAAAAATAATAATTATACTATGTGAATTATTATAAACAATTAAGAGCAAAGATTTATTATTACTATGTTCAAATTCACCAAAGACTTACAACTGTGTAACCACAGTTGCAAGTACGGCTGGTTTTCTGCATTTTACTGCCACGAAAAACCAAATGTGGTTAACTAAGAAAATTAATATTTGATAAATAGCAACAATTAAACTCAACCATAGACCGGTTTCTACCTTACGGCTTCATCAGTATGGATTTTTCAAATAAACTTAAAAATTGAATCAAAAACTTAATAACAAATTAAGACTTACTTGTGCAGCTGTTCCCAACGACAAAGAAGGAAACATTGCAAATCATTGCATTTATATTGAAAAGAACTTAGGCAACCCACAAGCTGTCGCTGTACGGCGAATAATATAAGATTACTAAAAATAATAATTATACTATGTGAATTATTATAAACAATTAAGAGCAAAGATTTATTATTACTATGTTCAAATTCACCAAAGACTTACAACTGTGTAACCACAGTTGCAAGTACGGCTGGTTTTCTGCATTTTACTGCCACGAAAAACCAAATGTGGTTAACTAAGAAAATTAATATTTGATAAATAGCAACAATTAAACTCAACCATAGACCGGTTTCTACCTTACGGCTTCATCAGTATGGATTTTTCAAATAAACTTAAAAATTGAATCAAAAACTTAATAACAAATTAAGACTTACTTGTGCAGCTGTTCCCAACGACAAAGAAGGAAACATTGCAAATCATTGCATTTATATTGAAAAGAACTTAGGCAACCCACAAGCTGTCGCTGTACGGCGAATAATATAAGATTACTAAAAATAATAATTATACTATGTGAATTATTATAAACAATTAAGAGCAAAGATTTATTATTACTATGTTCAAATTCACCAAAGACTTACAACTGTGTAACCACAGTTGCAAGTACGGCTGGTTTTCTGCATTTTACTGCCACGAAAAACCAAATGTGGTTAACTAAGAAAATTAATATTTGATAAATAGCAACAATTAAACTCAACCATAGACCGGTTTCTACCTTACGGCTTCATCAGTATGGATTTTTCAAATAAACTTAAAAATTGAATCAAAAACTTAATAACAAATTAAGACTTACTTGTGCAGCTGTTCCCAACGACAAAGAAGGAAACATTGCAAATCATTGCATTTATATTGAAAAGAACTTAGGCAACCCACAAGCTGTCGCTGTACGGCGAATAATATAAGATTACTAAAAATAATAATTATACTATGTGAATTATTATAAACAATTAAGAGCAAAGATTTATTATTACTATGTTCAAATTCACCAAAGACTTACAACTGTGTAACCACAGTTGCAAGTACGGCTGGTTTTCTGCATTTTACTGCCACGAAAAACCAAATGTGGTTAACTAAGAAAATTAATATTTGATAAATAGCAACAATTAAACTCAACCATAGACCGGTTTCTACCTTACGGCTTCATCAGTATGGATTTTTCAAATAAACTTAAAAATTGAATCAAAAACTTAATAACAAATTAAGACTTACTTGTGCAGCTGTTCCCAACGACAAAGAAGGAAACATTGCAAATCATTGCATTTATATTGAAAAGAACTTAGGCAACCCACAAGCTGTCGCTGTACGGCGAATAATATAAGATTACTAAAAATAATAATTATACTATGTGAATTATTATAAACAATTAAGAGCAAAGATTTATTATTACTATGTTCAAATTCACCAAAGACTTACAACTGTGTAACCACAGTTGCAAGTACGGCTGGTTTTCTGCATTTTACTGCCACGAAAAACCAAATGTGGTTAACTAAGAAAATTAATATTTGATAAATAGCAACAATTAAACTCAACCATAGACCGGTTTCTACCTTACGGCTTCATCAGTATGGATTTTTCAAATAAACTTAAAAATTGAATCAAAAACTTAATAACAAATTAAGACTTACTTGTGCAGCTGTTCCCAACGACAAAGAAGGAAACATTGCAAATCATTGCATTTATATTGAAAAGAACTTAAGAAAGAGTTTAATTGTTGCTATTTATCAAATATTAATTTTCTTAGTTAACCACATTTGGTTTTTCGTGGCAGTAAAATGCAGAAAACCAGCCGTACTTGCAACTGTGGTTACACAGTTGTAAGTCTTTGGTGAATTTGAACATAGTAATAATAAATCTTTGCTCTTAATTGTTTATAATAATTCACATAGTATAATTATTATTTTTAGTAATCTTATATTATTCGCCGTACAGCGACAGCTTGTGGGTTGCCTAAGTTCTTTTCAATATAAATGCAATGATTTGCAATGTTTCCTTCTTTGTCGTTGGGAACAGCTGCACAAGTAAGTCTTAATTTGTTATTAAGTTTTTGATTCAATTTTTAAGTTTATTTGAAAAATCCATACTGATGAAGCCGTAAGGTAGAAACCGGTCTATGGTTGAGTTTAATTGTTGCTATTTATCAAATATTAATTTTCTTAGTTAACCACATTTGGTTTTTCGTGGCAGTAAAATGCAGAAAACCAGCCGTACTTGCAACTGTGGTTACACAGTTGTAAGTCTTTGGTGAATTTGAACATAGTAATAATAAATCTTTGCTCTTAATTGTTTATAATAATTCACATAGTATAATTATTATTTTTAGTAATCTTATATTATTCGCCGTACAGCGACAGCTTGTGGGTTGCCTAAGTTCTTTTCAATATAAATGCAATGATTTGCAATGTTTCCTTCTTTGTCGTTGGGAACAGCTGCACAAGTAAGTCTTAATTTGTTATTAAGTTTTTGATTCAATTTTTAAGTTTATTTGAAAAATCCATACTGATGAAGCCGTAAGGTAGAAACCGGTCTATGGTTGAGTTTAATTGTTGCTATTTATCAAATATTAATTTTCTTAGTTAACCACATTTGGTTTTTCGTGGCAGTAAAATGCAGAAAACCAGCCGTACTTGCAACTGTGGTTACACAGTTGTAAGTCTTTGGTGAATTTGAACATAGTAATAATAAATCTTTGCTCTTAATTGTTTATAATAATTCACATAGTATAATTATTATTTTTAGTAATCTTATATTATTCGCCGTACAGCGACAGCTTGTGGGTTGCCTAAGTTCTTTTCAATATAAATGCAATGATTTGCAATGTTTCCTTCTTTGTCGTTGGGAACAGCTGCACAAGTAAGTCTTAATTTGTTATTAAGTTTTTGATTCAATTTTTAAGTTTATTTGAAAAATCCATACTGATGAAGCCGTAAGGTAGAAACCGGTCTATGGTTGAGTTTAATTGTTGCTATTTATCAAATATTAATTTTCTTAGTTAACCACATTTGGTTTTTCGTGGCAGTAAAATGCAGAAAACCAGCCGTACTTGCAACTGTGGTTACACAGTTGTAAGTCTTTGGTGAATTTGAACATAGTAATAATAAATCTTTGCTCTTAATTGTTTATAATAATTCACATAGTATAATTATTATTTTTAGTAATCTTATATTATTCGCCGTACAGCGACAGCTTGTGGGTTGCCTAAGTTCTTTTCAATATAAATGCAATGATTTGCAATGTTTCCTTCTTTGTCGTTGGGAACAGCTGCACAAGTAAGTCTTAATTTGTTATTAAGTTTTTGATTCAATTTTTAAGTTTATTTGAAAAATCCATACTGATGAAGCCGTAAGGTAGAAACCGGTCTATGGTTGAGTTTAATTGTTGCTATTTATCAAATATTAATTTTCTTAGTTAACCACATTTGGTTTTTCGTGGCAGTAAAATGCAGAAAACCAGCCGTACTTGCAACTGTGGTTACACAGTTGTAAGTCTTTGGTGAATTTGAACATAGTAATAATAAATCTTTGCTCTTAATTGTTTATAATAATTCACATAGTATAATTATTATTTTTAGTAATCTTATATTATTCGCCGTACAGCGACAGCTTGTGGGTTGCCTAAGTTCTTTTCAATATAAATGCAATGATTTGCAATGTTTCCTTCTTTGTCGTTGGGAACAGCTGCACAAGTAAGTCTTAATTTGTTATTAAGTTTTTGATTCAATTTTTAAGTTTATTTGAAAAATCCATACTGATGAAGCCGTAAGGTAGAAACCGGTCTATGGTTGAGTTTAATTGTTGCTATTTATCAAATATTAATTTTCTTAGTTAACCACATTTGGTTTTTCGTGGCAGTAAAATGCAGAAAACCAGCCGTACTTGCAACTGTGGTTACACAGTTGTAAGTCTTTGGTGAATTTGAACATAGTAATAATAAATCTTTGCTCTTAATTGTTTATAATAATTCACATAGTATAATTATTATTTTTAGTAATCTTATATTATTCGCCGTACAGCGACAGCTTGTGGGTTGCCTAAGTTCTTTTCAATATAAATGCAATGATTTGCAATGTTTCCTTCTTTGTCGTTGGGAACAGCTGCACAAGTAAGTCTTAATTTGTTATTAAGTTTTTGATTCAATTTTTAAGTTTATTTGAAAAATCCATACTGATGAAGCCGTAAGGTAGAAACCGGTCTATGGTTGAGTTTAATTGTTGCTATTTATCAAATATTAATTTTCTTAGTTAACCACATTTGGTTTTTCGTGGCAGTAAAATGCAGAAAACCAGCCGTACTTGCAACTGTGGTTACACAGTTGTAAGTCTTTGGTGAATTTGAACATAGTAATAATAAATCTTTGCTCTTAATTGTTTATAATAATTCACATAGTATAATTATTATTTTTAGTAATCTTATATTATTCGCCGTACAGCGACAGCTTGTGGGTTGCCTAAGTTCTTTTCAATATAAATGCAATGATTTGCAATGTTTCCTTCTTTGTCGTTGGGAACAGCTGCACAAGTAAGTCTTAATTTGTTATTAAGTTTTTGATTCAATTTTTAAGTTTATTTGAAAAATCCATACTGATGAAGCCGTAAGGTAGAAACCGGTCTATGGTTGAGTTTAATTGTTGCTATTTATCAAATATTAATTTTCTTAGTTAACCACATTTGGTTTTTCGTGGCAGTAAAATGCAGAAAACCAGCCGTACTTGCAACTGTGGTTACACAGTTGTAAGTCTTTGGTGAATTTGAACATAGTAATAATAAATCTTTGCTCTTAATTGTTTATAATAATTCACATAGTATAATTATTATTTTTAGTAATCTTATATTATTCGCCGTACAGCGACAGCTTGTGGGTTGCCTAAGTTCTTTTCAATATAAATGCAATGATTTGCAATGTTTCCTTCTTTGTCGTTGGGAACAGCTGCACAAGTAAGTCTTAATTTGTTATTAAGTTTTTGATTCAATTTTTAAGTTTATTTGAAAAATCCATACTGATGAAGCCGTAAGGTAGAAACCGGTCTATGGTTGAGTTTAATTGTTGCTATTTATCAAATATTAATTTTCTTAGTTAACCACATTTGGTTTTTCGTGGCAGTAAAATGCAGAAAACCAGCCGTACTTGCAACTGTGGTTACACAGTTGTAAGTCTTTGGTGAATTTGAACATAGTAATAATAAATCTTTGCTCTTAATTGTTTATAATAATTCACATAGTATAATTATTATTTTTAGTAATCTTAATAACTTTTAAATTACTTAAAATTATTAAAAAAAAGCGCAAATGAAGCGAAGGAAATTAAAAAAAATTGTAAAACGCAACACCATTGGTTAAAACGAAAAGTGACGTCATATAAAATGTCAACAAATTCGTATTTCTTTGATTAGAAAACATAGTAATATGTCTATGTTATTAATTCACTTATTGCTCAAGCGTAATTTAACATCCTAGTGTGATTAGAAATCATTTAAGACAATGACTGAAAGTGGTTTTGTAAAAGCACAATAGGATAATCTGCTGAGAATAGATACAATCATAATGTCATCTTATTTTCTTTCAAATCCAAATTTCTATATATCTTGCTGATACTGACAGAAGAGTTTCTGCTATTAGTGCAAACCGTTTTGTTTTGATATCACCCTTTCTTTTAGCGGGTGCTGGCATATTTAGATTTTGGCAATGCTATATGCGACACAGAACACCTTTATTTATTCTTAGTGTCACATTTACACCTTCTTCTTTCATTATGTTGTATTGAACATAATTTTCTGTATCATCCTCTATCTGTAATTAAAGATTTATTGTAGATATAAAAACAAAACATTTAAGTAGGTATAACAAATTAAAAGTCAAGTTCAATCAACAGAGCTGAATAGCTAAATATTTTATGATCGCCTTGCGATTAAACTTCGCAACTTATGCACAAAAGCCCTTCTTCACACACTTGTATCATAAACTTCTATTTTTTAATTGTTAAAAGCGAGAAAGTTTAAAAAAAGGAACTGTGTAAAACAAGGGATGGGAAAGCCCATAGGGAAAGCCCAGGGATGAAGAATCCTCCACTCTACTTCAGGAGGCTATAATAAATTCTTATCATGACAGCTGTCCTCAAGTGAAGCGAACCGGGAAACGAGAAGTTTATGAGAACCTGGTGGAGCAAGGAACTTGAACAGAAGAAAAAACAAAACGAGAAAGCTCTACAGTGGGCTAAAGCCCCCAATTTTCTATAACGAGCATCTAAAGGTAAGTGATTAAGTTAAGTATCTAGGTGTAATCCTGGATGCCAAACTGACTTGGAATCCATCACCTAAAGAAATCTACCAACAAGTGCAAAAGGCATTGATGATAACCAAAACAACACTTGGACAATCATGGGGACTCAAACCAAGCATGGTGTACTGGATATACACTATGGTAGTTAGACGCATTCTGACATATGGCTCCACAGTATGGTGGACCAAAGTGAAACAAAAACTGGTCATCAAAAAACTCTCCTATGTTCGAAGACGGGCCAATTACGGGAGCGATGAAAACCGCCCCAACCGCGGCTCTAGAGGTCATACTAGGCCTTCCTCCCCTGGATATCTTTATCATGGGCGAGGCAAGGATGGGAGCTTTCAGATGCATATGCAATCGCACATGGGAATCTCTGGAGAGGTCAGGACAAACCATGATAACGAATGTCATATCAGAATCGTACCTCAATATAGAGGGGGATCGATGCTCAAAAGGCCCATGTCATTCGACATACCCTTCAAAACACATCTACGATGGACAGAAGGCAATCAAATTACCACTTGCCAAGCAGGACTGGATTGGTATACAGACGGCTCCAAGAAAGACAGAGGTACTGGCGCAGGAATCTATGGACTGTCTCTGGGGTGCAGCCTATCTGTCCCCTGGGGACAAATTGCACAGTATTCCAAGCAGAAATACACGCTATCATGGTCTGTGCCCGTGAAAATTTGAGAATGGACTACAAAAGTAGAAACATCCGCATTTTCAAGGACAGTCAGGCTGCGATTAATGCTCTAGCGCGTCACGAAATCAAATCTAAGACAGTTTGGGACTGTCTTCAGGACCTTAAAGCCCGGGCAAAGCATAACAAGGTCACCCTCGCTTGGGTGCGTATCCACAAGGGACTGGTGGGTAACGAAATGGCGGATAATCTAGCAAAAGATGGAGCCTGCAAGGCAAACATCATTGCTGAAAGCGGACCCTACATTACCAAGACCACGACCCGAAATAAAATCTGTAAATGGGTATCAACTTAGCACCGTCTACAGTGGGTCAATTTAAATGGTCTGACACACAGCAAACGAATGTTGGTAAACCTATTGGAAACTCTAACTGCTGAAATCCTGCTACCAAGGAAGCAGATCGCAATTGTGGTGGCCTACTTACAGGACACTGCCCACTATGAGAACACCTGCATAAAATGGGTATATGGAAGGATGAACCTTTATGCAGGTTATGCTACGAGGAGGGCGAAACTGCCGCCCATATAATTTTCCACTGTGAAGCAATTGCACGTAGGAGACACAAGCTTGATATTACAGCTGAGAGAGCCCCCCTGAAAAACATGGCACATAGAATCCTTGACTTCATAGAGAGACTGAATCTATTTGCATGAACGAAACAATGTGGGGAAATACAATAGGACAATAGGCCGCATGTGTTTTCAGGGCTAACCCCCTAAACCCACATTGATTAGAGGAAAAAAAAAGTACCTGTTCCACAATCGCTGAATAGCAGACATGTTTACGTTTGCAACTTGTCGAAGGCTTTCGCACTTTTCAATTGATGTTATGGCACGAACAACTTCCACTTCGTTGAGATGCCTCATTTTCACTTAGCTTAAGTCAAACTGGCAGTTGCAAACATTGTCGTCTGTATTTTGATCTGAACAAAGTCTAGGAATCAAATTTGGGATACATTATTTCACTTTAGTTTTGGTAGATCTTGTTAATTATTTCGATTACTCCGGAAGTATGCTGATAATTCCCTATTATACTACACGTCTCGTTCTCGATGATAATTTGTAGTATGCTCGTCTTTGCTTAGATTTTACACTTTTTATAGTTTGAAATTTGGCGCCTAGGCTAGTGTGACTAGCCGGCCCGGTCCTGTACAGTCATATTTGTTCGTTGTGTTTGACGTTTCACACGTACTGAGTACTCTTAGTATAAAAAAATACCAAATCTAAATAAGAATAGAAGGTTTATAATGTCAGGAGATAAGAAGAAGAGAAAATCATGTTCACGATCACGAAAAGAGATAGGAAGAAACAAAAAAACAGATGGAAGACTGGAAAAAATTGGAAAACAGATCGATAACTTCAAAAACATCATTTGTAAACAGGCAGAATTAAATAAAAACCACTGATAAAAATCAGAACGGAAATGCAGGTATCACATAAAAAGTATTTAGCCTCCTTACGAGACAATTCAAAAATGATTAAGTGTGGATTAAGTGAAAATGATTAAAAATTTTAATTTAAGAGGCAGCTCTTCAGTTTTTTATACCTTCCGCTTGGTTTTGTCCTTTCAAGTCCTTTTGTTTATACAGACAACTAGGAACTTTATCAATTATTTACCTTGATGATCTATTAATTGTGGGAAATTCGTATGAATCTTGTAAAAATTCACCAAATTTGGTGAAAAACCTGTTGGAACAATTGGGCCTTGTCATAAACCACCAAAAAAGTTCACAAACACCAAGTCAGATATGTAAATGCTTTGCTTTTATTATAAAATCAGTAGATTTTAGACTTGTGTTGACAGACGGCAGCTTGCCCAGGGGTGCTGTAAAAGACTAGAAAGGCAAAAATAACTAGCCTTAATTTTAAGTGACAACGACTACGACAGTAGAAATTATGTCAATAAACTAATAACGGAAGAACTGTATTGGTGGAACATAAATACACCAAGAGGTTCTAACCTAAATAGAACACTTCAGTTTAAACTTGAGATATCTTCAGATGCATCTCTGACCGGGTGGAGTGCACACTGTAATGACGTAAACGCTCATGATTTCTGGACGAAAGAAGAAAGAAAATTTATCGTAAACTATCTACAAGTATTAGCAGCGTTTTTGGTCTAAGATGTTTCGCAAACAAAGTATCAGACGGTAAAATTTTCTTCAGAATTAAGTCTGCAATTTCCTATATCAATAGGACAGGCGGCATTCAATATCCCCACTTAAATGCATTAGCAATAGAGGTCGGCAATGGTGCGAGAGGAGAAAAATCTGGATTTACGCGTCATACATCCCGTCAGTTATGAATAAAGAGGCTGGTTAGGCATCGAGAATCACTAACATAGATACTCAATGGGAGCTATGTAAAGAGTCATTTGAAAAAATCAATAAAGTTTGTAATTTTCTCAATTGACCTTTTTTACATCAAGGTTGAATCGAAAATGCCTTAGATTTTGTTCTCGCTTCCCAGATCCAAACGTGATGACAGTAGATGTATTTACTATTATGTGAACCTATTTTTCAACCAATGAAAAATCTATGTTTTTTCCTCCTTTCGCACTTACCCTTAGAACTCGCGAAAAATAATAACCGATAAAGGTGAGGGATCAGTCGTGGTACCATTGTGGTCAATCCAGCTCTGGAACCCGCTCTTTAAATCACTACTTACCGAACAGCGTTTAGTAAAATCCTCACAAAAATTTATTATTGTCTCCTTCCAAGCAAGAAATACATCCACTGGCACACAAACTTTCATTGGTTGCAGGTAACTTGTCCGCAAAGCGCTCCTAAGTAAAGGAATAAATGAAGCACCTACAGAAATCATGATCAAGGCCATAACACCATCAACACTCAAACAATACCAAGGTACTTTAAAGCTATGGCGGAAATTTTCTACATCAAAAAATATTCCAATATTTAACGCAATTACAGTAAATATACTATAATACGTTTTCTAACGGAAAGTTAGACGTTTAGTTAACTCCGTTCGAAAACGGAGGAAGCTATGGGTCTTTGAACTGCAACAGATCAGCTATATTACTCATCTCTACTCAAGATCTCGGTAAGGATAAACTGCTGTCCCGATTCTTCAGGGGAATGTTTGAGGAACGACTACAAGGTTTAAATATACAAGTACAGGGGACATCCGTTTTGAATGATTTGGCCTGATTAAATCAGCTAAAAGTAGCTAAAAGCAGCTAAAGGGTGCAGCAGAAAAAGTATCAACGATGCTTATTTTATCTACAGCACAGCAAACTATCCCACTAATTAATATAAAAAACATATCCATGGACAAATAGAAAATAACAATAAAAATACCAGACCTGATAAAAATGTCCAAGCCAGGAAGAAATAATCCAGAGCTTATACTACCTGTTGTATAAAGAACAACCTGGCCTATGTGTCGCTACAGCTGTAGTTCACTACTTGAATAAGACAAAAGACCTAAGAAATGAGCAAAACAACAAATTACTCATATCAAACATCAAGCCATACAAAAACGTAACTTCTCAAACGATTGGTCACTGCGAAAAATCCTTGCTGTCTAAAGCAGGCATTGACACAAATCACTTCACAGCACATAGTACAAAATATGCTGCAGTATCAGTGGCTGGTTTTGGAAGTGGATATAGACACAAGCAGACGTACTGCTGGTTGGCCTCGACGGTCACAGACCTTCGCAAAACTTCAGTCGCCCGATCCAAGATAATAACGATACGTTCACAAAATCTGTATTATCTAAGGCACGGTAACTCTTTTCTTTATGGTTTCCAGTCATGTAACATGTTAAATGAATGAGTTTTCCTGTACGCTAAAAGTCTCAAATTATCATCGAGAACGAGACGTGTAGTATAATTGAACGATCAAATGAGCCCGCCTAAGGCGGGCGAAGTTCGATCGTGATTATACGAAACGTCTCGTTCGAAGATGATCAATCTCCCTCCCTACCTGTACCCGTTAATAAACATACCCTAGATCATCTTGCAGGGAAAACTCAACTACAAAAATCGCTAAAAATATGACTGTACAGGACCGGGCCGGCTAGTCACACTAGCCTAGGCGCCAAATTTCAAACTCTAAAAAGTGTGAAATCTAAGCAATGACGAGCATACTACAAATTATCATCTTCGAACGAGACGTTTCGTATAATCACGATCGAACTTCGCCCGCCTTCGGCGGGCTCGCTTGATCTTTCAATTTGTCAATATAAACAACTAAATAGATCGTCTATTAGATGTTCTTAATTTTATTTGCATGTAATTTCCCATTTGAATTGTATGTAATTGTAGGGCTTCAAACGAGAGTCTCGTTTCTGATCTCGTCTTCAATTTTGACTCTGACACGGGCAGCCGTAACGTTTTCGTCATAAATTTGAACTGCTCGTTCTGCGCTGGGGCAAGTTCGGGTTGCTATGGTTCGGAATTATAAAGAAAATGTTACGGCTGCCCGGAACGAGATCAGAAACGAGACTCTCGTGTGAAGCTCTGGCTTATTGTTTTGAGCTGTGTATTTGTCTAAATAATTGGAACATAGCCAAAGTGTTATTTTTAATAATACATATATTTTTTTGCGAACAAAATAAAATTGCCAATTAGTAACTTAATGGGGAAATAGTTATTTACATTAGACTGCGGGAAAGTTGATTTTACAACACACGCCAGTACAACACGGGCGTGTTCCCCATTCGGTGAAACGTTGCAAAATCATTTATCTACGACCACTATTGTAATTGCCCAATATTGTACAGTTCGTGGATTATGTAAATACATCATAAAATAAATACACGTATGTAACAGTCCGCGAATAATGTTATTTAATGATTCAATAACACACTAGTGCGTTTGATTTACGATTCGTCGATTGGTTGAGAGCTGCTAATATCGTTTAATAGAGGCAACCCAAAGCATTCCGTTATTTGTCAAACAATTATTAAACGTCAAACTAATCTAACATAAACACTATATATATATTTTTTTTAATTAAAACAATTTCAAATCAAATAATATCCAGTGAAAGTGAAAAAAAAATAGCACTTCGTCCGAAATTGTTGAAAAAGCGAAACAGGCTGTCCATAATTTGCTACTGATTAAATCTCGGGATCGATACGAGGATGCATATAGAAAATTTATGGACTGGAGAATGAAGCATAAAGTTAAATCGTTTTCAGAAAATGTTGTATTATCATACTTAGATGAATTATCTCAAACAATGGAACCATCTTGACTTTCGGCAATTTATTCAATGGTTCGGACAAATGGTGATAAAATCCCGAGTTTTTAATAGACCAAGTCTAATGGGCATAACGACATATTTTTTTATATAATTTTAGTTTATTCTTATCATTGGCATTAGTGGTGCTTGCAGAAAACAAGAACTATGAAATATCAAACGCTGCTATATAGAAGACAGCGGAACATCTCTCATCGTTAAAATTCCCGATTCTAAAACAAATACTCAAAGACCTTTTGTGGTACCTTGTAGTAAGAATTTTATTAAACCTACAAAAAATATATTAACCTACGTCCACAAAAAATGGAATGATCAGCCTTTTTTTTCTAAATTATCAAAATGAGAAATGTATTAAGCAATCTGTTGAAATAAAAAAAAATTGGCTCTATTCCTAAAAAAAAATCGCTAATTATCTTCTTTTGACGGAAGCAAATTTTTATACAGGACAATGTTTCAGACGTTCGTCAGCCACCATTCTTGTCACTAAAAAGACATGGTGGTTGGCGTTCGTTTGCAGTAGCAGAAGGCTATATAGACTGCTCCATGAAAAATCAAAATGATTTTCTACAAAAATTTCTACTGCGATAAACAATAATTTCACTTCCACAAATGCAAGTACATCATGGAATACGACTTCAAGTACTCATAATTCAACTAATATCTCAAATGGTGTCGATAATAATAAAACATTAATATTTAACAATTGTTTCCTTACTATAAATTATAATCAAAAAAATTAAATAAATAATTATATATATATCTTAAGATCTTATTATTTTTGTTATATTGCAAACAAGGTTGCAAAGTACGGCTACTGTGCGGTAAAGTCACTTTACCGCATAGTAGCTGTACTTTGCAACACAGTGTGCAAATCTAGTTTCGCTTGATGTATACACCATGTAAAAGCTAGCTTGACGATTCAGGAGGCCAAAAATGGTATTTTCATATATTTATACGTTTTATTCGCAATCATTGGTGCACAAATGTGCAATTTGGAAGACATCAGGTATAAAAGACGAATTAAAAGGTTAAAATTTAACGTTTTTAACAAATATTTTGCTTATACTTACGAATATATTTTCTTTCAAGCTGTTGCGAAATTCTAATTATTAAACTTAATTAAATGTATGTGTTGCAAACAATGGGGAAACGCCAAGTAAAATTAACAAAGAAGCGACAAAGGATAAGTCATTTAATCAACAAATATTATTTCAAGAAACGCCTCTACGCATAATACCCGCGTTGAAAACAAACGATAATAAGAAATAATACATTTACAACATCAACCACTAATGTTTACCCCCAAAATTTTAATACAATTTTAATACACTAAGAAAACAACTCTGGCTGGAGTTAATACAGAAAAGGTACCTAGAGTAATTTACTTGAACCGGCTTGGGCTGCTGGACGCGGTTACATAATTTACGACGTTTCCACGGCGGCCGGCAGCGTCTCTCTTCCCCCGCACTTCCGATTACTTTCGCCGGGCCTATAATGATTGCATGCGGTCATGTTTCGGGTTAAGGAAATAATGTTAATATTTCACACTGGATTTTCGCCGCCGCCGGCCATTACGTAATGGATTCGCCATACGTAACGGGGACGCGTCGTGCTAATTAATTATTTAATGGGGGCAAATATTTGATCGAATTAGAAAACATATATTCGGCGATATATCACATCCGCTCATTAACGCCGGTTCTGAAATGTTCATTTTTCATTAATTTTGATTTATCATTTAAACCATATACAAATTTCAATTATTCGATCATTAGATTTACTAACGTCAAAGTCAAAAATAATAAAGTCAGGGTCTTTTAATTTTCAAAACATTAATAAATAGAATTCAATTTTCCTAAATACAATAATAAAATAATTCCTCCAAGATTCACATCTTAAAATTACTATCCTTCGCTTTCACCAGAATTACATTTTGCTTCATTTTTTAACCCTTGAAGCTTAAAAGCTTAAAACTGATTAATTTTCGATCACGTAGTCCGATATTAGGCTTAGGATTGCTGTAGGTTCCCGGATAAACAAATATTTAACAACATGCTTATCTCTCCGTTTGTTGAAAAGGTTCGAGTTTTGATACGATATGTTCAGAAGGTTCGCTTAATTGGTAAACCATTTTAAACCAGCAATTTATACCCGACTAAACTGCATGAATTTGCTAAATCATGTGTTTGTTGGGAATTTTGGGATATTTGTGTTTGTATTCTATAGAGCGAAATAGAAACTAACAGTAGAACTACAAACCAGGTGGGCCATTGAAAACGAAACAGGGATTTACGGATAGTAAAAGACGAGTTCTCAACAAACGCTCGGATACCTTGTCAACCTTGATTGTGAGGTGGACACCTTTTATAAGAAAATTTGTAGTCAAATCACTTAACCCCTTCGCGGTGGGACCACAACCCCAAAAATTTTAAATGGAATGGTGGGGTAAGTTATACCACATTTAAAAGTCCATTTATCCCTAAAATATAAATACTAAACGGCTTACATTTTCTTAATCTATCGATTTGTTTTAGAGATTTAATTTCAAGTTATGTACGTTTTTTTCGTTTATTTCGTTGAAACGAAGAGATTTTTATTACTCCAATAAATACTAAAATTGTTTCTTTTTAAGACATGTACATGTTTTAACACATGTTTTATTGGAATATTTTAGATAATTTTTTATTCTACTTTTAATTAGTCTCTTACCACCTAACAGATCCCAATCACTCTCCATTTAAACTGCTTTTTAAATTGTCGTGTTT
Source organism: Phosphuga atrata (assembly GCA_944588485.1). Taxonomy (NCBI): domain Eukaryota; kingdom Metazoa; phylum Arthropoda; class Insecta; order Coleoptera; family Silphidae; genus Phosphuga; species Phosphuga atrata. The sequence goes on from OX155901.1 coordinate 34,580,251, forward strand.
CAAAATAACATTGGTTTTCAAAAATGGTTTACTTTATTGCGGAGAGTGTCGAAATGATCGAGTTGTTTTTCAAGAATGGGGAGAACGGCAATCGAACGGCAGACTTATTTAATCAAGAGCATCACGATAAATACGTAAGCAGAAAATACGTGTTGGAGATGGTCACGAAATTTCAAGAAACAGGTTCATTAGCCAATAAAAAACGGGACTCTCAACGTCAACTCCCAGCGAGAGATGAGGCTATTGTGGTTGGAGCTTTGGGACAAGTTACTTCAGACACAACTCTGAGTACGAGGAAATTGTACATCTCTAGAACAATTATTCGTCGAATCCTATAAATGTATTTAGTACATGAACTGAATGATGATGTTTTCGATAGGCGACAGGAGGTTTGCAAAGTGATGACTGAAAGAATAGGTGCTGACGCGACTTTTCTTTTTTTTACAATCGATTTTCTTATGAGTGTACAATTTTTTTAAACTCTATTGTAAATCGCCACAACTGTCGATTTTGGTCGGATGCGAATCCAAGGATTTTCCACAAAGTCCATACTTAAAATCTAAATAAACTAAATGTCTCGGCCGGTATTTTTGGACGACTGCATTATTGATCCAATTTTTCTAAATAGCTGGCAACAACTTCCAACGAAAATGATGATCGCTGCTTAGAAGACAATTTGACTTTTTAACAAAATGGAGCTCCACCACATTATGCGCAGGTCGTTCGAAAGTTGCCGGCCCCACTCACCTGATTTAAGTCCTCTGGACGTATTTGCATTTTTGTATGGAAGTTGGTGGCGCACAATTTGAACACTTGTTAAATTAATAAAAATCTTTTCTGGCGTTGAATTGTGTTTTTTTCCCTTCACTTTTGCAGTTATTGTAAGGACAGATTGAACAATTGGACTTCCTTTCATAAACAAAGAACGCATTCATAACTTGAAAATAAATAATCTCGACAACAAATCGATAGATTTAGAAAATGTTAACCGTTTAGTATCCAGGGTAAAAAGGCCCTTAAATTGAATTATCACTTACACCACTGTGCCATTTAAAATTTTAAGGGTTGTGGTCCCAGCACGAAGGAGTTAAGTGATTTTACTACAGATTTTCTTGTAAAAGGTGTCCCCATCACCAACAAAGTTGAAGTGTCCGAGCGTTTTATGAGAATTCATGTTAAACTAACCGGAAATCCCTTTGTTTCGTTTTCAATGGCCCACCTGGTATTTAAAGTCATAATCAGTTATGGATATATTTTTTAATACATTTTAGTTTTATCTCCATTTCTGTGTAGGTATTTGTTTTGCTAAGTACTTCCTTGCTGCTTATAATAATTCATTGCCTTAATTAATACATTAAATAGAACGGGTGCATTGTGGATACCTTTAAACTTTTCATTTTCATCTTTGTTCTTGAACTAAACACTTTCTTGTTGCTTATTACCACTCTTCCTGTCTGCCCGTTTTTTAAACTTTTTGTAAGTTTGAAATGAATACATTAAACAAGACAGGGTTAAGCGAACACCCTGGCTTTGAATTTTTAATAAACCAGAATGTTTCACGAATAGACTGTATTTTTCTAATTTGCAATAGACTACATATATCTTGTGTGGGTCCTACGATATCATTATTAAGTTCCCTTATGGTGATTAGCTTTTTTGAAATCATGATTTCGTTGATTGACATATTTGGTTGAATGACTATATGCTATTAGAGTCTGAAAAGTTTGGAACAGTCTTACCTATTTCAATCTAGTTTTATTCAGCGCTTTTTATTCACTAGCTTTTTAGAATTGGCGAAACCATCTTACGTTATAGATAATCATACAAACTTAAAACAAACGGAACACAACCTGAATATATAAACATATTCAGCCTTTCTGGAGCTCTATACCAATTACTGAGTCGTCTTAGGACTACCAAAACAAATCTCATGTGAAATTTGTAAGTTATTTTATAGCTTTCAGTCCACCTTCGTGACACTCAACAAAAACCATAAAAATAACATTGTTTTAGGATCATGTCTTTCCGATACCTTACGTTATCTCTCATCAGCACAGCTTTGCTTCCATGAACAACAATTTGTGAACCACTTACTTGATAACCCATGTGGGTGATTAGGGTTAGATGTTTTTAATTTTGACACTTTGTGAGAGATACAAAAAGTAAGCAGGTTATTGATTGAACTTATAAGATTGAATTGGTGAAACCATCCTACGTTGTAGATATATATATATATATATATATATATATATATATATATATATATATATATATATAATGTATATACACACACACACACACACATATATATATATATATATATATATATATATATATATATATATATATATATATATATATTTATATATAGTTAACACTAAGAAACGGTTTAACCATTCTTCTTCTTCTTTTTTCATTTTGCTCTATTCTGTGCTATTTGAATCCATGCATCCGACTTTTCCTTTGAGATCAACATACCATCTCATGGGTGGTCTTCTTCTTCCTCTGCTGTGTACATATGGTATCCATTCTTTGATTCGCATGCCATATCTAATCCTATCACAACTTGCAACGCGATTTGCAAATTTCAATTTGAGGAGCAATTTGCTCTACAATATCGGTGACTTTAGTTGTTGCTCGTATTCTTTCGTTTCGATATGTGTTCCTTTTTGTAATCTCCATCATTGACCCCTCCATTGCTCTTATAGCACTTTTTAATGTTTCGATATTTTGCTTAGTTTCAGTCCAGTTCTCTGCGCCATATTTCACCAGAGATAAAATGCACTGGTCGAAAGCTCTTCATTTTAGGTATTAAGCTATTTTCTTATTTCGCAACGTGAATGATTGGTTCCGCTGATACCAAGTTTCTGTCCTAGGTATATGTATTCATCCACTTTTTAGATTTCCTGTCCTCCCACTAATAAAGGTTCTTCTGTTCCACGGTACATTATCTGAGTTTTTGAAAGGTTCATTTGAGTTCTATTTTTTTGATCCTCTTTATAGGTCTGCAATAATTATTGTTCGAGTTTCTATATTATGTGCCAGATAACAACATCTTCAGCATATCTTTTATCTTATCTTAGATTGGTTAGTCGAGTTCCAATGATATTCATACCTGAATGTACTGTATTTAACGATGAATTTTAGCGTTTGTATATCAAATCAAATCAAATCATATTCAGCAACCGTCTCTAACCTGATCCGTGGAACGCCCTTTCGTCTATTTTCGCCTATTTAAGGGAGGAAATAGGAAGAAATAATATAAGCAGGAAAATACACGGATGGAAACTCTAAATCAAATTCTTCCCGATGGGAGAAAAGCAGATGCTTCCTTCCATGCGAATTCCATCAAATTAACTAACAAACGCGAGTATGGCCAACATGGCTGAGGTCAGTCGCGCGAAAATGTCGTGGACTTGCCGAACGCTCGAAACACACTGTTCGATCATTCATACCGCGGCGTGATTTCCGGCTAATTTAGCAAGGTCTAGACCCAGGTTGGGGCACCTGTCGCCCTCCTTTCGATAGAGGCCGAAAACCAATTAGATTAGAACAAAAGTGGCTCGAACAATACCTTTGTCGTTCTTATCTGTTTAGCGTTCTTAGCGCGATATGGTTAAGTGATTTGGCTACTATTTTCTTGTAAAAGGTGTACTCCTCACAAAAAAAGTTATTTGAGAATCCATCTTTAACTATCCGAAAATCCCTCTGTTTCGTTTTCATGGCCCACTTGGTATGTCAGGTCATAATCAGTTATGGATATATTTTTTAATACCACAATTATTTTTTTTCCATTTCTGTGTTTTTTTTTTCCTAAGCACATCCTTGCTGCTTAAAATAACTGATTGTCCATTTTAAAATTTTTTCCAAGCCTGAAAATAATACGTTAAAAGGAACGGGAGCATAGTGGATAGCTTTCAGCCTTTCATTTTCCCTTTTCTTCTTGCTAAACACATATCCTACTGCCTATTACCACTTCTCCTACCTGCCGGTTTTTTAAACTATTTTTAAGTCTGAAATAAATACAATAAATTGGAGAGGGCTACGAATGCTTCACGAATATACTTTATTTTTCTGATTTGGAATATACTAAATATATCTTGTGTGGGTCCTACGGTAACATTGTTACCTTCACTTAGAGTGATGATTGGGGTTTAGAGTTAAAACTTTGAACGTTGTTCATCATGTCGTTTTTATTTTTGATATCACGATTTCGATGATTGACATATCAGGGTAGAGCAGCTGTAAACGATTGTTAGAGGGCTACCTAAAAAGAAGGGTACGGAAGAAGGTGTATTATAATTATGTGTTATGTGATATAATAGGTGTTATGTGATATAACAAGTCATTAAGTGCGGGTTATTTCATAAATGTCACGATAATCTCGATACCACAAATAGGAAAACCTACGTGCTTAGCACCGTTCTAGAGTATATATATATATATATATATATATATATATATATATATATATATATATATATATATATATATATATAAATATATATATATATATATATATATATATATATATATATATATATATATATTTATATATATATATATATATATATACCTTTGTCGTTCTTATCTGTTTAGCGTTCCCAGCGCGATAGGGTTATTAAGTTTAGGGCCTCATAAACAAAGTTGACGTATCCGAGCGTTTTTTGAGAATCCATCTTTAACTATCCGAAAATCCCTTTGTTTCGTTTTCATCGCCCACCTGGTATGTCAGGTCATAATCAGTTATGGATATATTTTTTAATACCACATTTATTTTTTCCATTACTGTATATTTGTTTTGCTAAGCACTTAATTGCTGCTTAAAATAATTGATTGTCCATTTTTTTAACTTATTCCAAGCCCGAAAATAATACATTAAAAGGAACAGGTGCATAGTGGATAGTTTTCAGCTTATAATTTTCCTTTTTCTTCTTGCTAAACACATATCTTACTGCCTAGTAAAGAAATACAACGATGAGTACCTGGAAAGCAATACTATCCTATCCGAACACCAATCGGGCTTCAAGAAAAATTACTCGTGTGGAACAGTTATGCAAACAGTCATAGATGAGTGGAAAGTTATAATTATTGAGAGGAAAGAGTAGGAGTAATTTTCATGAACGTGCATTTGAGGCAGTTGGTAGAGAAAGCTTATTCGAAAAACTAGGAACTAGAAACTCTAGAACGGCCTTAGTGTGGTTTAGGTCATATCTGAGTGATGGAGGAAAAGCAGTGGGGCTTAATCTATTGTCGGCAATAATGGAGACATAAATCGTATGACTTCAAGGAAAGGTTTTAGGTCCGAAGCTATAACCTAACATAACCTAACCTGGTTAAGGCCTGTTCGAAGGTCTGCAGCGAAAAAATGTTTGCAGACGATACTATATTGTATGTAGTAGAGGAGAGTAGTGCTGAGCTAGGGATCAAACTGAATATAGCATTTAGCACAGAGGAATAATGGATGACCAAGAACAAGCTAAAAATGAATGCAGAGAAAACGTAACAAAAAGTATATGCTAGTTAGTCAGAAGTACAAGAAAAGAGCTGAGATGTAATACTACTGTGAAATGCTTGCATGGAAACAGATAGAGTGGGTTGAAGTAACGAAATATGTGTAAATGATCGACGATAGACTTAGGTTTAGCGACCACTGTGATTATGTTAAAGAAGATAGGGGAAAAAATAAGTTACGTAAATATAATAGGAAATTATGTATCAGCGTATACCAGGTGCACTATGTACAAAACAATCATAGCTCCTCCAATATGGGAGAAACACAGCTGAGTAGGTTGGTAAACAGGAAAAAATCGTGCGCTGAGAGTAGTATTACAATGTGATAGGTATACCAAGGTAGAACGGATGTTCCTAGCGGTGCAGTTTATGACCATAAGACATTGTAATCTCCATCATTGACCTCTCCTTTCCTCTTCCTGCAGTTTTTAGAGCGTCGATTTTATTCAGTTGCAGTTTAGTTCTCTGGCCCATATTTCATCAAATGAAAAATGCACTTGTCAAAAACTCTTGATATGAAGTGTTGAGCTATTTGTTTATTCCCCAGGGTGAATGATAGTTTGGCGTAGGCCACCCATCCTAGCCTTACTCTACTTTGCATTTCTTCTTTCTAGTTGGTTCCGGTAATAGTTAGTTTCTGTCCTAGGTATATGTGTATTCATCCACCTTTTTGATTTCCTGTCCTCCTACTAATATAGGTTCTTCTGTTTCTTGGTACATTATCTAGGTTTTTTAAACATTAATTTTCAGCCCTATTTTTTTAGATTCTCTTTGTAGTGCTGGAATCATTGTTGTTAGACTTTCTATACTATGTGCCAAGATAATAATATCGTCAGCATATCATACATTGGTTAGTTGAGATCCATTGATTGTTCCTTTGAACCTGTCGTTCCAGTCTATTTTCTTAAAAATCTTTGGAGACAACGAGTCACCTTGGTGTACTCCTATTAAACTGAAACAAGTATAGTTTTTTCTTGGAGAATGTAAGTTGCGGTTGCCTATTTGTTGCATTCTTTGATCGGGTCACTTGTCTCTGCGGAGACATGATATATGCGGTTGATCCTACTGCTTTTCCATTTCTTTATTTTCCGCCCATGTTTCTATGCTATCAAAGACTTTTCTATACGGGTTTAATTAATTGGAGAAAAAATAAAAATATAATATGAAATTACTTGTAATTGCGTACGTTGTTTCAAAACAATTCAAATTTAATTCTCGTGTTGAACATGGTGTCAAAAAATGCGAAACTAAACATTCTTAATTAAATCCCAGTCGTTAAAAATAGTTTTCTGATATACCCAGCGATTTCTAATTAAAGTGACACAAAAGGCAAAAAATAGCCACGCGCCGAGCTGCTTTCATATTTACTATTTTTAATTTGAATTTTCTTTGTGCACGCGAAAATAATTAATAAAGCAGAGAACGGATACTTTTTTCCCGCCCCGTGCGTAATTAAGTTGACTCAAAGTCTCCGGCAAAATAATTACGCAAGTGACAAAAAACAGTTAATTAAAATTCCTCGCGTCGAATCCACATTCGATTGTTGATGGGCCGTGAATTGAGAATCTGAGGCGAAACAAATCGGCGACAATAAACCGGATCGGTCGCATTCCAGGGGTCAACCCTTATCGTGTTGTTTGTGTTCGATACATGTATATATATATATATATATATATATATATATATATATATATATATATATATATATATATATATATATATATATATACAAACCCATTGGGGGGCTTGGAAAGTATAAATACGTTATCAGTTTGTATAAAGCAGTGTCCGGAATGTTTATGTACGGACAGCTCTCTGTAGGCCCTTAACAGCCTCTTTTTTTTCTGTTTGCCTCAGCTAAATTTTTAACTAAGCCCTAGTTTATTATTCACCAATAGGCTTTCAGTATTTAATACTGGGCTCCGATTTTATTCCGCTCATATAAACATCAAACATTTACACTCAATTTATCGCCGCTAAACACTTTTTCTATTTCCGCACCCAAAGACTAAGGCTAATTCAATGACAAACAATTTAATATTCCATTAAAACTTTCTGCTTCTCCACTTTCTTATTATTAATAGAACGGTGTTAATTGGTACTCTGAAGAATAAACAGAATTTTCTTATTGAAAAGATTAATTGGAAAAAAAAATAACGAGATTTTGTTAATATTTTTTTTTCTAATTTTACCTGGTCTTATCTGTTCTACTCTGATCTTGTCTAATACAATCTAGTTTAATTGTTTCTAGTACTGTGTAGAAATGTTGAATTCAATAAGAAACAATGTTATATAAAATGTATGTCTTTCCATTTTATCCTTCTAAACAGAAAGGTTAATTTGAACTGAAAAGATTTCGTAGAATTTCCCGTTTGGAAAGTTTGTTGGGAGACGATGAAAGAAATGCAGCGTGATGGAATTAAGTTTACGTCGGCTCTGGAAATTTTAATTACATTCTTGTTATGCAAGGGTCGTATAATGCAGCTCGAGATGGAGCACTGAGCACGTTAAGGGATGACAATGTCTACGCAAACTAGTTCACAAAATGACGACTTAAATCCATGAAATGGAGACCATGATTAGTTCAAATTCGTCGTTATCATTTATATGGAAATGTTTTTTGAAATAGGGTTTAAGTTCTTTGATGAATATGTTGTGTGAAAGGGTTGGAAGGACAAAAGTAATAATTAACACCTTGTTTGGAAGCAATTTAAAGTGAAAATTAAAATAAATAAAACAGGGTAAAAGTAGTGAATATTTAGGTATGGTGTAATTACTTTTTGGGGCAAGAGGGAAATTTAGGAGAAACTTGATGTAAAATGAGAATTATTATGAAAAATTTCGTGTAACAAAATACATGTTTTTACATTAGCTTAAACTGCATGTGTATTATAAGGGTAATAACTATTTCTAAGTAATAGATATGTTACATGACATTTGCATTTCAGTCTAAAATGTTTATATTATCAAATCATTTCTCCATTAGTATAATATCGTATAATACAATTGTTTATCGTTTAATTCAGTATCAGAACATGCAATGTGAAACCTATTCCAATAAACGGAAAATGCAATTTCAAATCCTCCAACATCGAAGAAAATCGCGAAAAAGCCCTAGAATATAACAAAACAATTGAGGGTAATTCAATAAGAAAATCAGCAAAAAAAAGTTTCAGTCGGTGCACATTCCCACAGGTTATTGATATTCTCGCGACCAAGTTTGCTTGTCGCATGGGATAAAAAAATGAAGAGGAAAATGGGAGAATCCCAGCGGAAAAGCGGAAGCGAATGTACGAGAGATTAAAATGAATCGATGCGATCAACAATTCTTCATGCCCGGAGGCTTTGAGAGATATTAAAAATTATTCGCCAGTGAAAAATCTTTTAATTCTATCTATCCCGCCTATGCAAATAGGAGAAGGTTTGGGGAAATTAAAAAAAAATAAAGGAGAACAGGAAAGAGCGCTAGTGGGTTTCTCCACTCATCGTTTGAAGCTTGTGAATTGGGGGAGTATTTGGCGGGTTTTTCTTTCTGCTGCGGATGGATGGGGTATGCGGCTCTTATTATCGTTCGATGGATGCTGGCACAAAATTAGGGCGGGAAAACTGTTTCCTGCTCATTCGGCTTTGCAGCCCTTCGGCAATAATTATTCTATGGAAGCGTTTCACCAAGAACACCACAATTAATTAATTACAAGAAATATTACAAAATAACTTCAGAATATTTGAAATATTGTATATTATATTGTAAATATGGTATTTTGCTGTCTGCACGTTTAGAAAATGCTAGAACAGTAAGAAGTAAATAAGACCAAATAGACGAGGTAATACAGACAGCCAGACAAAAGTTGAAAAATAAGATTAAATATACAAGACTAGATAATTAATACTAGACCAGCAAGATAAGAAAAGAGAAATTGACAGACTTGTCTGAATAAGTAAACAAGATCAAACAGGCAAAATAAAGTTTCAAGCTTAGTTGATTGTAGATTTTTAGATTTCGGTGGTGACTTGTGCTGCAACTTTAATACATCCATTGTAACCCACTCTCCTCGTTGGTATAGTTACTTATTTAGAGCGCATCCTCTAGTCCAGTGATTCTCAACCTTTCTTCTCTTCCGGTACACTTTCAACAACATCAAAATTTGGCGGCACACCAACAATAAAATGAGTTTAATAGTCGTTTATAATATTAAGGTATAAATATTATAAGGCCGGTATAAAATTAAGGTTAAGCGAGCGGATTGATAAATTCAATTTAAATTCGCGAGTTAAACCTTAATTTTATCCGCGAGTGAAACACAAACTTTTATTCAATTTTGCTTTTGTTACAAGACAAGAAACAATTCAAAGAAAAGTTGGCTATGATTGTGGTGTTATCATGGTAACGATAAAGTTTTTGTTTAGTGTATTTATTGTGTTTAATTAATTTGTGTTTTATTAATCATAACTGGATACATCCGAAGAATTATCGTTAGATAGTGGCGCGGAAAGATTACTCCTGCAGAAATCCTGAGATTTATACAAAAAAAATGTAGTGAGTTATTTTGATGCGTTGAGCTGCATGCAGATAGCCCCCCAAAATTGAAAAAATTGAAAAAATTAAAAGGGATACGTTTGACCAAGATTTGACCATGATTGACCACCAAATAGTTTTGTTTGCCCACATTCCGTTCAAAAGATATTATAAAAAAATGATATTATAAAAAAAAATTCGTTTGGTGTTGAAGAACTTCGTATGACCATGTTTAACCATCATTTTGTTTTTCAATTCAAAATATTTGGAAGCCCCAAAATCCCCCAAAATAGTGTTTTAAAAAGTTCTTTTGTTTACATAGGGGGCGAAAAATTGAAAGATATAGATTTCATGAAGAATTGATAAGGACCAAAAAAATGGTCATACTTCGAAAATTAATGAAAACATATGTTTCATTAATTTTCGAGGAACATAATTCTGTATGCCAAAATAAGTTTTACCAAAATTTTATAAATTTTAATAGGTCCTTGTATTTTCCGTACTGGAAGCACATTATCAGTAAGTACATAAAAGTCATTACTAAAGAAAACAGTATTCTTTTATTTTTGATTTATTTTAAATGCCATCCATCTGTTTAGTTACAACTTTTTGTCTTCTTATATATAGATTCCATTTTACATTTTTGATTTTCCAATTTCTATTTCCATTTTCATTTCAATTTTGTAAAAAATGATTGAAAATTTTACACTTCTGTGAATTATTTAAAATTTGTTTTTCCTTGCATAATGACGAAAATCTTATATTCTATATTATCTTCTTTGTCCAATCCAAAGTGGTCCCACAATTCCGCCATTTCTTAAAATCATCTTACTCTTATCCCTCTTCAGTGGTCGATCATGAATGAGTCGTACTTCTGGACACGAGTGTCCAATTTTCCTCTTGATTTTTTCTTCGTCTTCTTCCGATTGGTGAAATAGTATTGATTTCTGGTGTTGTCTGTGTAAAAACCACAGAAGAAAAATGTGAATCTTCTGGTGAGACCAACGAGACCAACGACTTTTTCATTACATTGGAAAGAATCGGCCAAATTTCAATAGAGGTTCCGGAATTTTCGGAAGATAATAAGCATTTGGTCGATCAAAATTGGAACATTGTTTCATCTTTTTTTCAGCGCAAATCCGAATGCTTTCTACGAAACGAAGTACACCCCTGTCAATTTCAGAAGGCTATTCGTCGATACACTGCATCGTCGATGCAACGATGCAACATCTCCATCTTCTATCGATGAGTCTTGTTCCTTGCATGTGAATGTTGGTACTAAATGTTGATACCTATTGGCCGCTTTGCCGTAATCTTAATCTTCTTAATCTAATCTACTATTATCTAATTTTAAAAACTTTTAGAAACCAAGATTTTTAAAAAATTAAGACCACAATAAATAAAATATAAATACACAAATATATCATAACCCAAGAACATCTGTATCTTTCAACTTTTCATCCCTTATGCAGGCAAAAAAAAATTCAATGGTGTATACGTAACTCTTTAATATTCGTGAAATATCATTTAATCAATTTACATTTTCCTTAAAATTCTCCACTTGTATGTTTCAATTTTACACCCCATATTCAAATAAAACGATTTTCTCCTTAGAAAATTTCAACCCTTGTGGTCAGATGTCAAAAGCTATTTTTGCATGTGTGAAATATAATCTTACGAATTATCAATAATCGCTTATTATCCGTTTGATAGGAAATCGCAGTGGAATAGGTATGCAACTTAGAGTATATTTGATTATCGTCGGAAAAGTTCGGCAATACATTTCTTTTGGAGAATCGCTCATATTGTTCATGGATATCAAATATTAAAAAAATCGATTTTTGGGCTGTTTTAATCTTATATGTCTAGCCTTAAACATTTAGTCTAGTCTCTCAAATATCAATACATGGAATAGACGAGCTTGCTTTCATCAAACGTAGTCCAACAAACTCGTCTAGTCCGAGTTTGATGGACTAGACGGATTGAACAAACCATATTGCCTCGATGGACTTGACAAACCACATAGACTATTTGGACTAGACGGTTCGCAAATACTATTAGAACTGTATCTAATAGATAGGCTAGATAAGCTGGACGGACTTCATTATCTGGACGAACATGAGAATCTGTGAACAGATTTCACAGACTTGGCAGTCGTGTCATACTAATTGTAAGTTTGATGGACCAGAGCAGTGATTCTCAACGACTGTGCCGCGGCACTTTTATGTGCAGCCAAATTCTTGATGTGTGCGGTCAAATTTTTGAAGTGCAAACAATAAAAATTATTTCTTATGTACTTTGATACAGCATGCTAATATAGTTTTACTACAAATCTGGGGCTTGGTAAAGTATATGGGTTTTTTTAAAATTTAATGTTGCGGAATTTTTAGCTGGAGTAACTGTTGTTAATCGTCTTTGGCAAAACTCTTTTTTTTAAACAACGGTTTTTTGCGTCAGCCTAGTTTCCGGCGCCTCCACCATTTGCTACTTTCAAAATGTCAATTTTTAACAACAAAAAGACGAATAATTATTGAAACAGGCTACATAGAAGCTTAATTTTGCTTTCATAACTTAGTTAAAGAGTGCTTAAGACGATTAACAACAGTTACACCAAGTAAAAAGTCCTCAGCATTAAGTTTAAAAAAAACCGTATTCTTTACCATGCCCCAAATCTGGATTAAACCCACACAAAACTATTTACTAGCAGAATTTTCGGCTGCATCGTAGCTCGATGCATGTAAGCCGTAGCTCGATGCATGTAAGCCGTAGCAGAGATTAGAATTAACGTAAAAAGACAATATTTTACTGATTTCACGTTTTTAACCTAGGTTAGATCAAAGCTTAGATTGGGTAATATTATAACAGATAGATCCAGAGAATATACCGCGCGGTGGTACGACCTCTCGATCCAAATTAAGAAAAAACAATTCAAATAATTTACCTTGCGACCTGCACGTCCTCCTTACATGCGCTATAATCCGAGTTTTCTCTTTATTCAATTTTGCCCTAAGGAAGACTTCCGAGCAAAGCGGCTCTGGCGTCACTAACGCAGCGATTCTGACACTGACGCACTGACGCTGAGCGCATCAGTGTCGCTGCGCTAAAATAGCGCATCATATTTTTCCATTAGCCGCTTTGCTCTAAAGTCTACCTATATAGTCATGTATAATTCCTTGCATACGGATCAATAAAACTACTTATAATAAAATAAAAACAAATATATTCACTAGTGCAATAAAAGTCTATGACAACGCATCAGCTGCGTGAAGATGGCCCCCCAAAATTGAAAAATTAAAAACATAAAGATGGGAAACGTTTGACCAAGATTTGACCATGATTGACCACCAAATAGTTTTGTTTGCCCACATTCCGTTCAAAAGATATTATTGAAAAAATGATTGGTGGCCTAGCCCCCCAAAATGCATTTTTTCTATATTTGATAATGCCAGTTTAAAAAACTTTATTTGACCATGTTTGCCCATTATTTTTTTATTGGAAAGGGTGAACTCAAGGTTCACCCTTTCCGTTCCATTTACATTTTCCTTAAAATTCTCCACTTGTATGTTTCAGTTTTTCACCCCATATTCAAATAAAACGATTTTCTCCTTAGAAAATTTCAACCCTTGTGGTCAGACGTTAAAAGCTATTTTTGCATGTGTGAAATATAATCCTACGAATTATCAAAAATCGCTTATTATCCGTTTGATAGAAAATCGCAGTGGAATAGGTATGCAACTTAGAGTATATATGATTATCGTCGGAAAAGCTCGGCAATCCATTTCTTTTGGGGAATCGCTCATATTGTTCATGGACATCAAACATTAAAAAAATCGATTTTAGGGCTGTTAAAAATTTTGTATTAAAAAAATAATGGGTAAACGTGGTCAAATGAAGTTTTTTTAAAATGGCATTATCAAATATAGAAAAAATGCATTTTGGGGGGCTAGACCCCCAATCATTTTTTTTTATAATATCTTTTGAACGGAATGTGGGCAAACAAAACTATTTGGTGGCAAATCATGGTCAAATCTTGGTCAAACGTTTCCCATCTTTATTTTTTTATTTTTTCAATTTCGGGGGGCCATCTTCACGCAGCTGATGCGTTGTCATAGACTTTTATTGCACTAGTAAATATATTTGTTTTTCTTTTATTATAATTAGTTTTAATGATCCGTATGCAAGGAATTATACCTGACTATATAGGTAGACTTTAGAGCAAAGCGGCTAATGGAAAAATATGATGCGCCATTCCAGCGTAGCGACACTGATGCACTCAGCGTCAGTGCGTCAGTGTCAGAATCGCTGCGTTAGTGAAGCCAGAGCCGCTTTGCTCGGAAGTCTTCCTTAGGGCAAAATTGAATAAATAGAAAATTCGGATTATAGCGCATGTAAGGAGGGCGTGCAGGTCGCAAGGTAAATTATTTGAATTGTTTTTTCTTATTTTGGATCGAGAGGTCGTACCACCTCGCGGTATATTCTCTGAATCTATCTGTTCTAATATTACCAAATCTAAGCTTTGATCTAACCTAGGTTAAAAACGTGAAATCAGTAAAATATTGTCTTTTTACGTTAAATCTAATCTCTGCTACGGCTTACATGCATCGAGCTACGTTGCAGCCGAAAATTCTGCCAGTAAATAGTTTTGTCTGGGTTTAATCCAGATTTGGGGCATGGTAAAGAATACGGGTTTTTTTTAAACCTAATGCTGCGGACTTTTTACTTGGTGTAACTGTTGTTAATCGTCTTAAGCACTCTTGAACTAAGTTATGAAAGCAAAATTAAGCTTCTTTGTAGCCTGGTTCAATAATTATTCGTCTTTTTGTTGTTAAAAATTGACATTTTGAAAGTAGCGAATGGTCGAGGCGCCGGAAACTAGGCTGACGCAAAAAAAAACCGTTGTTTAAAAAAAAGAGTTTTGCCAAAGGCGATTAACAACAGTTACTCCAGCTAAAAAGTCCGCAACACTAAGTTTCAAAAAACCCATATTCTTTACCAAGCCCCAGATTTGTAGCAAAACTATATTAGCATGCTGTATCAATATAGGTACATAAGAAATAATTTTTATTGTTTGCACTTAAAAAATTTGACGGCACACATCAAGAATTTGCTGGCACATAAAAGTGCCGCGGCACAGTCGTTGAGAATCACTGCTCTAGTCCATCAAGCTTACAATTAGTATGACACGACTGCCAAGTCTGTGAAATCTGTTCACAGATTCTCATGTTCGTCCAGTTCATGGAGTCCGTCCAGCTTATCTAGTCTAACTATTAGATGCAGTTCTAATAGTTATTGCGGACCGTCTAGTCCAAATAGTCTATGTAGTTTGTCAAGTCCATCTAGGCAATATATTTTGCCCAATCCGTCTAGTCCATCAAACTCGGACTAGGCGAGTTTGTTGGAGTAAGTTTTATGGAATCAAGCTCGTCAAGTCCATTTATTGTAAAAAATAAACGAACAATACTAGATGGCTGATATTTGAGAGACAAGACTAAACGTTTAAGGCTAGACAGACAAACCAAAACGACAAAACTAGTTAGACCAGACAGAAAAAACTATGCAGTCAAGACTATTTAAATAAGAGTGGACATACGATACTGGACAGTCACGACTAGAGACAAGATTATAGAGGCTATAAGGCAGAAAGAGCTAGTCAGACAAAACTAGACCAATAAAATTAGACATTAGCGACTAGAAAGACAAACCAAGACAGACATGACTAGATAAAAACTATTAGACGGACAGGACTAAGCAGACAAGACTAAGCAGACAAGACTAGTCATACAATATTATACAGACAAGACTGACATACAGGATTAGATGGACAAATGTGTACAGACAAGATTCTAGAGACAAGACTAAGATAATACGAGACATACAAAATTAAACCCACAACTATTCTGATTAATAAAATCTGTTTCTAGTATGTCTAGTCTTCCTATATACGTTATTGACTCTTATACGTGAATTTAATAACTAGAATCTAGTCTACCTACTATAGTAGACCAGACTATAGTAGACCAGACTATAGTAGGTAGACTAGATTCTAGTTATTAAATTCACGTATAAGAGTCAATAACCCATATAGTCTATAGTCTCTGTGTAGTCTCTATAGTCTCTGACTAGTCCCTCTAGTCTGTCTAACTTTTCTACTCCGTTAAGTCGGTTTAATGCTATGAGCATCTACAGTTGGCCTATTTGATCTGCCTAGTCTCTATAGTCTATTACATGTGTCCAGTTTTTGTCGTTTAGTTTTTCTTTGCAAAGTTTGCAAAAATCTTTTCGTTGCAAATTTTCATTGCAAAATTCTTGCATTTTACATCATAGCCGCCTGGCAATGCGGGAGACCCGGGTTCGATTCCTGGTCGGGAAGGCGCCAACTAGGGCGGTTTTCACTAACCGTCCTGGCTGCTCACCCTGAATGATTGCAAAAATGCGATCGAAAAAATAGGGGGTTTAGTGACAGCTTCCCCGAAACTACGTTCAAAAAAAGTTTGTCTCTACATATTTTGTCTAATCCTTATAAAACCAGTCTGAAGACTAGCTGGTCCGATTTAGTTTTGCAAGAAGCAATTACACTTAGACATAACTTCTTCATCTTAATTCGTAACTATCAAACTTTTTATTTGATTGCATATACATAATCTTCCTTTAATCATTATGTATCATTTAGGCTAAGTTACAAACAATTTCATTGAATTATTTTTTCGAGCAAATACATTTTGTAAATGAATACATGTTTAATACATGTCATCTAATAACTGTTGCCGCTTGAACTTGTCGTTTAACGGACAACAAAATTGTATTGGAAGACGTTTAATTCATGTAATCTTGTTTATGAACTTACATTCGATTAGTTCTGGCTCAAGGTTTAGACAAACACAATTAGGCTATAATCTATAGCTTCACTATGATTCACTTATAGTCTTATGAAATTAGTTTTGTGGTATGTAATTGAAGAAAGTTGACTTGTGAAAATTCTTGTGAGAAAACAATTAATGTTTCGACAGTGAGGGAAACCAATTAAAATATCTTGACGAGATAAAATCGCGGCTTAAAACTCGATTGAGATTCGATGCGATTGTATCGATTCAAATCCAAGCACGGAAATAAATAATCCCGAGCTGAATGAGTGTCGGGGAGAAATTTAAAAAATACACGTTTAATCCCCAGGGTTTTTGTCAGTGTTTATAAGGTTTTTTTAAAGCAAGATGCTCGTGGATAAAACCCACTTTTATTTCTTTGTGTGTGTTGAAAACATTTTTAATCCAAGTAGAGAGCGAGCAAGTTACCCCGAAAACCGAATAAATAAAACTATATTTGAAAAGATGTTTTCAATAACTCGCAGATGTAATTCGATGGGAAGGGTTGGAAGAAACTTTTTCAAAACGGAATTTGCGCTGCGGTTTTTCTGTTTACTATTATCATTATTATTCTCGTGTTTATTTTTACGCTCTCGTTTTAATACAGCGGAAATGGAGAAATATTCGCGTGGAAATTACTTGTGATTAAAGTTTCGCTCGACGGCCAGCACTTTTTTCGAATATATATGTTTCGCCATTTACGTTTTTTCCTGTTTGTAAGTTCTCTGCAAAAATTAATCCAAGGGATGTTGAAAGAAAAGTTCAAAACTAAACAACAAACAATATAAACATTGCTAAATTATAAACCGGATATATACTTATTATTTTATATTATATACTAATTTATGTAAGTCTTAGACCAACTAGGTAGTCAAAACCTAAGGAATAAGATAGTGTTATACCAACTAGATAGTCATAACCAAAGAAATAGGACTAAACAGACCAGTCTAGACAAACAAGATCAGACATGTGATTAGATAGACAAGATTAGAACTACAAGATTAGATAGACAAGATTAGAACTACAAGATTAGATAGGCAGGTCTGGACAGAGACAGCCAAGGCCAAACAGTAAAGATTGGGACAATGATAAAACAAATCAGACTTTAACCTGATTTGAAAGTTTTGTTCTGAAAGTTGTCGGGTATTTTATGGATTTTGTTTTCCAGATTGATGTTTCCAGTGTCCAGGGATGCGTCCAACCATCATTCAGACGCATTCAACATCGGATTTATACAAACACGAAAATGCGGCCGGAATAAACGAGACACGCATATAAAATGGGATTTGTTTACGGACAAATTAAACGTTGACATCTGTCCGCATGGTAGCAAAAGCTTTACCCGCCGCAAATAAAGAAGAAAAAGTTTTTCAACAAGTCCTCTTTATTACTGCGAAGGGAATAGAATTGTTTGTTGTTTTTGTAAAGGAATCTATATAAAATGAAACTTAATAATATTTCTTGTTTCGGTTAGGACTATTTGAAAAGAATTTTTATTTTTTCTCCTTTATAACCGATTCTTTTTCTCGTCCTCTTTGTGATATACAACGTCGAGATTCCGATAAAAATAAATATATTACGTTGTCTATTCCCTATTTATTTGCGCAGTATCTCCTGGCTGCAGGAAGCGCGGATAGTTGACCCGGGAACGGGGAAAATATGATACGACGACACTTCTATAGGCCGGCAAGAAATGCGATCTCGGATGAGGAACGTTCTATTTCGGTTTCCTTCTTCTTGTCTCTTCCGCACTTATCTACACTAAAAAACGCCTGCAGAAGTTTTCCACACCTAAAACTTTCCTCCTCAATTACTACAGAACATTGAAAATTGACAAATTATTTGAATAATATACAACCCAGGCTGCACCAAGCATTTATAAGAAATGATTTGAAAAAAATTACAATTTTACAATTTTGAAGAAATGTTTAGAATTTTGTTCTCAAGAAAAAACCATTATAGACAAGGCATGTCTTTAATATTTGTATAAATTATTATATTCTATTACATACAATGTATTATTATATATTATTTTAATTTAAAAGAAATACGGATAAAGATATAAAACCTGCCATTAAGTATATTAAATTTTAAAACGTAGCTAATGATGTTATCTGGGGTACTATATTGGCAATGCATGATCCACCGTAGCCTAATAATGCTCTTATTAATAATTTACAAAACCGCGTAAGCCATGCTACTGTTAACGTGAAAACGACAATAAACACGTCAAAACAAAACCAAGAAATGATTGGATTAGTAAGGACATAGTATCATGCAATTAGAAAGAATTATTATATAAGGCTATTTTTAACTATTATATGTTATATATTTTAATTATTATATAAGTTAATTTGTAATATAAGGTTACAATATGATCCAGGGAACGATAGGCCTCAGACAGAATACACGAAATATAGAAAGATTCTAAATAAGGTAATTTAGAAATAAAAATAAAATTCGATTGCGAACTAATAAAAAAGAATTAGGAGAATCCGAGACTATTATGGGAAATAATCAAATCTAAACTTGGGAAAAGCGGCTAAAAAAGATGACAGTATAAAACAAGTTTACAATAACGATATGGATATAATTAAAGAGCCTATTAGAATAGCCAACGAATTCAATTATTACTTGAATTCTAAGATACGGCAACCCACAAATGTTTACGTTAAAAGTCCATCTATAAATTCAAAATCTATTTTTCTGGCACCGACTAATAAAGCATTTCCCAAAATTAACGCAGATTTGAAGTTGCCGCAATTGGTGCAGTAAATTGTTAGCAACCTTGCAAAAGAAACAATTTGATAGCTGAGAGCTTAGGGTTAATAAAAATGGAGCATAACACGATACAACAACGTGTTTTCATGATTGAACGATATTTTAAAAATAATGAAAGTTTGGCGACCTCAGTTCGAAAACTTAATTCAATATATGGTCGGAATAGTGTTTTAACTTCGTCTACTGTAAGCGATTAATTGAAAAATTTGGGGAGACCGGGTCAGTTGGAGACTCTAAATACACTGGTTGTCCAAAAACAAGCCATTCAAATGTCAATATCGAAGCAGTGCGTGAGAGTGTTGGCCAAAATTCCGGAACATCAATTAGGCATGGTGTACAAGAATTGGCCATTTTAAGAAACTCTCTACAGGGTATACTCACAAAAGATCTGTGTCTCCATGCTTACAAAATTCAATTATCACAACAACTGAAGCCTAATGACCATGCACAGCGAAGAGAGTTCGTTGAATGGATTATTGAACATCAACATGTGGCTGCTGCTTTTTCGAACAAAATCATCCTAAACGATTAAGCACATTTTCACCTTGATGGCTTTGTTAATCGCCAAAATTTCCGTATTTGGGGTTTGGAGAACCCACATGCTAATGTCGAAAAAGAAATGCATCCACAACGTGTCACTGTTTGGTGCAGATTTTTGGCTGGAGGCATCATTGGACCATACTTTTTTGAGAATGAGGATGGTCAAGCAGTGACTGTTACTGGTGCTCAATATCGCGAAATGACAATACAGTTCTTTCTGCCCAAATTGAATGATATTGATGTGGCTCACATGTGGTTTCAACAAGACGAGGCAACAATTCAGTTACTGCATGAGACGTTTCCTGGTCGCTTGCTTTCTCATTTTGGTGATCAGAATTGGCCCCCTAGATCGTGTGATATATCACCATTAAATTTCTTTTATGTGGTTATATGAAGTCAAAGGTCTATGTTAACAAGCCCACGGACTACATATGCATTACAGGAGGAAATTATACGCCGCATAAACGAAATTCAGCCACATTTATGCAGAATGGTCATGTAAAATTTCGACAAAAGAATACGCATGTGCCAGCAAAGCTGTGGAGGCCATTTGCCCGACGTCTTATTCTATAAATAACCCTATCCTATGTACTCAATATGATTCTATAAAAAAAAAAATCTAAAGACTAAAAACTCTGTTTCTACTTAATTTACATCTTTAGCGTTAATTTTGCGACGAATTTTAGAAATTGAAAACATCATAAACAGTATGGAATTAAAAAGCTGCGGATTAGACTATAAATGTAAAAACTCTTGAACTAATGCTGAAGTATATATCACAACCAAATGTACAAATTATCAACTTATGTATTCAGTATGTACATGGCCAGTAGCCTTAAACAGCGCTGATGTATCGCATATAGGTACCTAAAGCTAAAAATAAGAGTTATGTATCAAATTGTAGACCTATATCATTAATCTCTAATGTGGCTAATATACTAGAAAGAGTCATATATAATAGAATCTTGGTTTTTGTAACTAAATTTTTTGCAACAGAATAAGTGACAATTAGTTTGGGTTTGTTAAAAATAGAGGCACAAAAGATGCACTAATCATATATAATAGGATAAGCCAATATCTATAACATTCCTGAATCTTGCCAAAGCATTTGACAGGGTGAATTATAAAATTTTATTGGAAAAACTATACAATTATGGTATCAGGGGGATTGCACACAAACTAATTAAAAGTTACTTGATAAAGAGACACCGATGGGTTAAACTTGACAAAGAGACACCAATGGGTTAAAGGTTGTATAGGTATATACGAAGATGTAAATAAAGGTACCCGCAAGGAACAATATTTGGGCCATTTTTTTGTACTATACGTCAATGATCTCTTAAAAAGTTTGACTTCAAGATGAAATGAAAACCGCACATTGAAAATTTGATAAATAAAATTAAGTACTTTTGTGTTTTAGAAATTAAGAGGGTTTATGGAAGTACGTACCCTAATATACTATGCATTTTTTCACAGTGTTATAGTGTGGAGCGTATTCGAACAGCCTAAATTTATTAAAAAGTTTACATTATAGAGTATTATAAATAATTAGTAAGAATAATTTCATGAATCATGACAACCCTCTGAGCATAAGACAACAGTTTGCATATGGGTCATTCTTGCATTCTTGCAAATCGTACGGCTTTGAAAAAAAAAATCACATTTTTGAATGACATACAAATTTTTTTCCAGCACCTTATTATTCATTCAAAAGTCACGTATATCGGGATTTTGTTCGGAAATGTGTATTTCTCAAATGCGTACATTTTGCGTTTTGTTGCTTAGCTGGATTCTCAAACATTCAAAATTCATTTTCTCCGGTTCTCCTAAACGGATCATTCTCATTTTTCACTACTTAATACTTTACTATGTTAGCTTCTTAGTCGCGTGTTAACAATATTTTTTTTATTGTTAATTAATATAGAATAATAAGGATTAAATTGTTCAAATAATGTTTTCCTGCTTATTCCCAAAACGTATGACTTTCAAGCAAATACCATATATTTGGTAGGTCTTAATCTAAACAACCCATGTTTCAAAAAGTTGTGGTCTCTATTCGATCAGAAGATATTAAATAATTTCCAGTGCGCGCGCCGCTCCGAGCGACGTTTTTGTTACCCTTCCTCGGCACGCTGCGATACATTCGCGTGGTATTTATAACCTATAAACTTAGTGAAAACTACATAAACTTCGAACCATATAATGCCAAAATTATCCTCCAAATTATCGGAATCGTCAAAAATACGAACGGATAGATGCTTGAACACGTTCAATTTGTCTCCTCATCCGACAGTACGGAATTACCAGAGCCTCAGGAAAGTCCTGAGGCAACATTTATTGGTATTGAATGTACCTATAACAGAAGACTCTCTGAGACAAAAAAATTGCAACACCTGCCGACGTAATTTGTCGAAATTACGTAAAGACAATGAAAATAACAAGGTACTTCAATCTAACGAGAAGGTATGTTTTACTATTTATTATCTATATTTCACGATCACATGTTTGATGTGCGTATGAATATATTTTTAGCACAAAGAAGTTGATGATTTTAACTCTAACACTTCGCCAAATGATGAAGTGTTTGATGAAGATTATGGTGATCATATCTCGGAAAGTCCTGCATCGTTCGAAAGAGACAGAGAAGTAATTGATGAAGCGATTGATGCAATCAACAAAAGTTTGGGTTTGATTGGAACTTTATCAATTAAAAAGAAGAAAGTTTCTCAAAATATGTATTCAAAGGATAAAATGCAAAATATATCTGAAGCAATATCAGAAAGGATTTTCCACACTGCGATTAATGTGAATAATAGCGTTGACAAAAATGATGGTAATGATATTCTGCAAATTTGAAAAGGCAGATTCAACTCAACCAGGGAACGTGCAATACAAATTAAAATTTTGACAATTTTTAAATGGTCTTTTCGAAAAATTTTGCATCATTTTCCTTCTGCTACGACTCACATGATAACAATTGCGAAGAAAACTGCTGAAAAAAAGGAATCTCAGCCGATCCTAGCCCGAAGAGTCCGTCCATAGAAAAAGAAGCAGTTGATTTCATAATCAGCTTTTATGAACTGGATGAGATTAGCAGCATGATGCCAGGACAAAAAGATTATGTGTCGGTCAAAGCAGACAATAAACGCATTCACGTGCAAAAACGATTATTGTTAGAGAATTT
This sequence comes from Phosphuga atrata, assembly GCA_944588485.1. Classification (NCBI taxonomy): domain Eukaryota; kingdom Metazoa; phylum Arthropoda; class Insecta; order Coleoptera; family Silphidae; genus Phosphuga; species Phosphuga atrata. The sequence continues at coordinate 34,603,646 of OX155901.1, forward strand.
GAAAGAGCTTCATCAGTTATTGAAAGAAAATTATCCAGAAGTCAAATTTAATTTTTCCAAATTTGCATCTTTGAGGCCAAAACATTGCCTGCTAGCCGGTTCAAATGGTACCCATTCAGTCTGTTTTTGTGCTATCCATGAAAATGTAAAATTATTAATCGAAGGGTCGAATATTAAAAACCTGACAGCCGATACACCGAACCCAATACAAACTTATCATGATTGTTTGAGCCGTATGATTGAAGCCGTCTGATATGCGTTGAAGCATCAAGAAATTGTTATTTTGGAACGTGCTCGGAGTGTCCTGGTGCAACAGATTTGACCGACCAATTGGAAAACATTTTCGAGTTTAATTGCATTGACGAAAATACTTACAGACAATGGACTAACGTTGATAGGACCACTTTACAAGTTATGATATCCTCAGTGGACGAATATTTACAAAAACTAAAGACCGGTTTAGAAAAATTACTTCTGCACTCATACCTTTTTAAAAAACAAAACGATTTTATGAAGAATAAAAAGAACGAGTTGACAGAAAACGAGTGCATTGAAATCTGTAATTTTTCTGAGAACTATACTTTTGTTGTTCAAAATGCCGTATAAGGAATTCACTGGAATAATAACCAGGCAACAGCAATCTACTACAGGCACGCTGACGCCGAAACTCTAATGAAAAGTTTCGTAATTATATCCGAATGTTTTCACCATGATACAATTGCGTTTCATGTGTTTCGAACGCATTTAGTAGATTCTATTAAGAAAAACTTTAAGAAAATTGATAAAAAATTGTCAATCTCACTCATCACCTAACAAGATTTTGGTTTAGCTTTGGCACGTTTTTCCAACTTCTCACGGCAAAGATGCGTGCTATGGCCTGGGTGGGACTTTTAAAAGGTTAGCTGCTAAAACTAGTCTTCAAAGAATAACCAATCCAATCCAAACGCCGAAAGAATTATTCGAATGGGCAACTGAGTCACTCCCTAACATTTCATTGAAATTTGTAGAGGATAAAGAATATAATGAAGAAGAACAAATATTAGAGGCAATTTGAATCTTGCCTCTAATATTTGTTCTATATTGTTCTATATTCTATGGCTCTAACGGTGAAAGGGACGTTAACATACCATTGCATGATACCGATTGCAGAAAAAAAGCAGAAGCAAAACATTTTTCTTCGCAGGAACATTCAACGGAAGTTAAATTATGAAATAATTACTTTCTTTGTAACATATCGTTGAAGATTACATAGTATTTTGAATATCGAAAATAAATATGTTAATAATTATATCGTCTCTTGATCTATCTTAATATTCATTTTTTTTTCATAGAAATAGAATCATTATATTATAGAATATTCAGTAAAATAATGAGGGTCACTTTTTATTTGTTATCTTTCTGAATAATGTATATTCTATTCACATGACGTGACGTATTAGCAAGAAATGAGCGCCAAAGAGATCAAGAATCTGTTGGAACTATATCCGCGCGCTTGAAATTATTTAATATCTTCTGATTGAATAGAGACCCCGCCTTTTTGAAACATGCGTGTTTTAGACTAGGACCTAGCAAATATATGGTATTTTTTTCAATTTCATGCTACTTGGGGATGCGCACGAAAACATCAATTGAACAATTAATTTTTTATTTATTTTATATTAATTAACAATAATATAATACTTCCACCATGCGATTAAGAAGCTGACATAATAAGGTGTTACATAGTGGAAGATCGAGAACGATCCATGTAGTAAAACTGGAGATAATGAATGGTAAATGTTACTGAATCCAGCAAGCTACCAAAATTAAAAATGTATATATTTCTGAAAATACACATATACGAACGAAATCCCGATATAGGTGTCGACTTATTTCATGTAAACAAGTGACAAATAAAATTTCTGACGAATCCAAATCATGGAGTCAAAATAGGTGTACGATTTGTAAAAGAATGACCCACATGAATCAATATTATTTCACTTCAATGACATGAAAAATAAATATCTGGATATCTCATCTGATAGTATAACAAGAAAAAAAAATACTGATTCCACAAAGAGACGAAATAGTAAGCGTAAAAAATAGCTATATAATGGCTATAAGTCTATTTAATGAGCTGCCGAATGAATCAAAAACGTTAAAGAATAATGCAACAACGAATGGTAAACTAAAGGCCCATTCCGCCAGGCAAAATGTGTAGTCCGGATAAATAGATTTACGTTATTTTAAACGTTATAGATACGACTGTTCAGAGTCACTCTAGCCTGGAATACTCGGTAAAATAGTGTGCAAAAATCTTAATTTGTAGTTAATTATATTTAGTTAGTACGATCTACCAGTCCGGGCAACAGGTCCCTGCTCGTACCTCTGCAGGATTTTACGGGTAATTGCATAATGTAATTTACTAATGTAAAATTTTACTCGTTAAATAAATAAATAAATATAATATAATATTATGAGTTAATAACTCTAGCTATTTTGAAAGTATGATATATTAATATTCAGTGAGGATAACATCTTTTACGTTTGTCTATTTTATATATTTTTACTAATGAAAATCCGGATGTTGCTAGAAGTAGCTTGACTTCATGCGCCGTTTGTGATCGCCATATAATAGAGAATTTTATACGAACATTTTGCGTCGACGAATATTTGTTATACGCCAACATGTAAAATGTTGATGTAATACAAATCTCTATGCTGAAGCTTGAGCGCATTCGAGATCGCAAGGATTCGTCGACGCAAAACTGTCAATATGTAAGCGAGTTGAAATATCGGTGCACATTGCACTTTTGTGACGATGCGGAAGAAGTGGAAGAAACCAGGAAACTGTATGCTCTCTTCTGTGCAGAGATTCAAATATTTTCTCCTAGAGAAAACGTTTAAGAATTGAAAATAATTAACATAATACAAATTATGGTTATCGGCGTTCTAATACGGGATAAATATCGAACGCAATCACCCTTTTGCAAGAGTGCCGTTCATTCCTCGAGCTTACAAAAAATCGAAACACACCGAACTTAACAAAGATTTTCATGGCAAGGCTAGCTGACAGGACCGGCGCTATATTTTGCGGCACCCTGTGCAAAATAATAAAGCGGGGCCCTGCGCAATATAATGAGACGGGGCTTTTCTCTCATATGAAAGGTGCTTAAAAAATCAAGATTTAATTTTTACTTTAATTTCAATAAAGCAGTTCATTGTTGATATAGTTTATATTCCCGTCCCAAAACATTTAAATAAATAAATTAGGGAATAGTAACTTTAAATGAGATTTAATCTACCTCGCTTATTAATAAAGTTATTTATAACATCGTCTTAAATCATCGTCATCAATACATCTTAAAACATTATGCAATCTATTTGTTTCAAGATTTATTAGCCGCGACTGAATCAGTTTGTTCAAAAATTGTTTAAAAAAATCAACTATTGTTCATCCTTAAATTGCATAACATTTGTGTCCAAGAATGCGTGCATTTAATATGTACGGAATGGGTGCATTTAATATGTTCAAGAGATTTTAGTCGTTGACTTGCGTGTCGCCAATCGGAAAACCCCTTATCTGATAAAAAAATGTCATCAGGAGCAAATAACTTCAGAAGCAAAAACAAAATATTTTGTCAGAATATTCGGAATATAGTTACAAACCATCTTCTGTAATGCTTGCCTCCATTTGCCATTATTCTCAGATAATGTATAGCGGAAAAACATCTCTTATTAGCATCCTCTGGGAAATCATTTGTAGTTGAAGTAAAAGGTGGACCACATTGAACAATTATTGTTCTTGTAACATAGTTTAATATTGTTGGCTACTTAGCTGGGTCTTCAGTGGTAAATAATTCATCTATTTCTTTCGTCATTTGATTGACGATTTTTGATTGATGATTCACTTTCATGTTTTCCAGATGTTAATGTTTAGCATTCATGAGATGATGTATCCGGTTCCTCGTGTTCTTTAATTATTTCAACAGATACTTCTTTGTTTTGTATTGTTGTGGAATTCTCGTTATCAATATAAATCCTGTTGATATTCCCACGGAAATAGGTGAAATAATTGAAAATTTCTTATAATTTTATTTAATGAATTATTTGTGGATTTGGCCTTCTTCAAGGTACATATTTGTGTTTTGGTTTGTTGATACTTAATTTACTTTCATAAAAGGAATAATTTATATTTCTTCCAAATAGTTTCGATTTTATGAAATTTATATTAAAAAAATGTTCAGGGAATATATAATATGAACAGTTAATATTTAAAAATAAAAACTAAAACTTTAATTATCTTGTTCATTTCTTCTTTTCCTTGAAGAAAATTAAGTATTAACAAAACAAAAATATTAAAAGAATCTCTTTGATGTTCTTTTGCCGCTTTTTTACCACGTTTTCTTTTACGTTTTTCACACCTAGTAATATATTTTCTTCCGCAGTAACTTTCACGACTAGACATTCTGGGGTTATATTGGGAGCGGATTAAAAAATAATTCAACTAGGCTTATAATAACAGTTTTAGTTACAAGTCTACGTTCTGCGTATTCCAAGTAGTAACTCAATTAGATGTGTCCGTAGCAGCAGACTGCGGCGCAGGCAACTGCGCACGCCAATAGATACCGATCCCAGACCTACAGACAAAATATCAACAAGACTCTCCGAATGTGCGGGGCCCCTGCCAAGCGCGGGGCCCTGTGCCGTCGCACAGCTCGCCAACTCTTAACGCCGGCCCTATTAGCTGAAGTTCACCGACTTTTACTAACAATTACGAATGGTTTTGATTAATAACTAGTATAGATAAAAAGATTGTAGATTTCGGTGGTGACTTTTACTGCGACCTTAAAAAATCTCTTGTACCCCATACTATTTCTAGAATCATTGATATACTTACACAATTTAGTGGGCCTCCTCTAGTCCTGATTCCTATAGAAATTTTAGGATCTGTGTGAGATTCAAGAATTGCTCCTGCCGAGCGGCAGGATCTGCAATTCTCATCTTCCTCTAGGCCTAGGGCATTGAAGTGTTTCCTAAGCCACCAGTGCCCCATCAGAACTCGTGTTAAAATTCTAAGCTTGTTCCAGTTTAGTTTCAGTTTTTGTTCTTTTCTGGTTAGGTTTTCTGGTCTGGTTAGGCTTTGTTAAGATCCCGGCATTACTTCGGATTGTCTTACCTCTGGAAGTTTTTCCCAGGTTTTATTCCATGGCTTGCCTATTTCTTCATCTTAACTTTTGTGGATGGTATTCATTCTCATGCTGCAATCGGGTTTCGGACCTATAAAGGGATTGTTAGATCCTTTGTTAGCTAGGTGATTGGTTTCTTCATTTCCCTCTATACCAGTGCGTACACGTTTTTTTCTAATTAATTATAGCGTTAATTTATTGTCTCTGCCAATCTTGTTTAGCTTTTCTACACAATCCCAAACCAGTTTGAATCTGATCGTGTATGAACTAATAGCCTTAATAGCTGCTTCACTATCTATATGGAATTCGTTTTTTGCGATAGTTCCTGTCGAGGTAATATTGTGCACAACTTTCGACAATGTGCTATGCTGAGGATTCGTTGCTCCATTTGGCTTTTCTCCTACACATTGCTGTATAGTTTTTTTCTGAAATGCTATTTGCATACTAGTTCATCTTTTGGTGCTTCAAGGCAGGTGATCTTGACAGCGAAGCTGTTCCGGTCCTGTTCCTGTTTTTACCTCTGGCTATTGTATTATATTTCTCGCTGTTCTTTCTGCTTCTTGCTAGCAAATATTTTTGCTAAGTTGTTCGATCATGTTTTTTGTGCTCTTCCTCTAATATTCTTTTTGTTGTTCTTGCCTTTTAAATCTATTTGCAAACTTGTTTTGATATATTTATTTCTTATTCTTTCTACTCCTCTAACTCTTCTCAAGTATCTCATTTCTAGGGTTTGTATTCTATACTATTTTATTCTGTTCTATTATCTTTTTATTCTTGGGTTCGTAGTCTATGTTTTACTCCCATATACAGTGACACTTGTCTAAGATGGAACCCGTAGAAGATTACCCCTGCATTAAACGGAATTTTTTCGTTGATTTTCCCATTTAAAACAACCGGTGTAAAACGGATAATTATTCTTGAGACTGAATCAGATTTCGTCAAATTTAGTGGTAGTGGTAGGAAATTCTTAATGTTTGAAGATTTGTCTACCAATAAGTAAGTAAGAGGGTAGGACTTCTCGTAGTCTTGCGTCCGTATCATCTGGGAAAACAGATCAGCGATAACCTAATAAACATTCTAAAACGTTTTCCCTACAGAATTCCATAAAGAAATGAAATCACTGAACAATCCCAAAAATATGAAATAAATATTAAATTAATCAATACAAAGGTAAAATTACTGTAAAATCGCTTCAATAACAAATGATTGCAGTAAAACACAAATTTATAATATTTTTAAAGCAACAGAATCTATTCAAAATGTATTTTTAACTTATAAGAGAGTTCCTTCTTCCAAGCACAAGGGAAGAAAAACTGAATTCTGTGCAGTTAATCAACAGTTGTTTGGTTGGTTTCGCTTAGCTATGGAAAAAAATATTACAATTTCAGGCCCACTCCTTAAGGCGCATACTAAAACTTTAAAGGAAAATTGAATATTTCAGAATTTCAAGCATGCAACGGTTAGCTTGGTAGTTGTAAGAGAAAGTATGACATTAAATTTGTTATAATTTTTGGTGAAGCCACGAATGTCTCTCAGTAGACAGTTGAGGATTGTAAAAAAATCGTAATGGAAATTGAGGGATGTGAGCCTAAGGACATAGCAAGCGGCAAAAAATGAGAAATGTGGCGGTTGGAAGCATTCAAAAGAATGAGTCACTTTATTTCTTTGTGTTTCTGCTAAAGGAAGATTCGAGATACCTGGTTATTGGCAAATCCTTGAAGCCCAGGTTCTTTAATCAAATAAATATAAATGATTTACCTCTTGCATGACATGCAAATAAGTAGGCTTGGATGCTCAGTATAATGTAAAGTTGGCTCAAGGATTTCAATTTAAAAATGGTAAATCAAAAACGAAATGTGAAATTGTGTTTTTATAATTATTAGATAATGCAACATGTCATCTACATTTGGAACTTTGGAACCAAAATTGAAAATTGTCTTTTCCCCCCTAACACATTCTTCAACGAATGAACGATGGACCCATAAAGTAACATTAACAGAGAACTCTTGCTCTAAACTAAACTGGTTGCTACAATTAGTGAGTGCAATAATGTCACAGAAATAACGAAAGCTATCACTATTCTTAATGCATTATATTGGATCAATAGTATTGTTTCTTCAATTTCATGCGTCGTTAGTAATTAATAATAAAATCTGGATTTCCAATAGATGTTGTTTCCGAAGGTAATTTTAATTCTAGCGAGCTTTTACATTTGCTTTTCGAGACGAATATGGAAAATATTTCAGCTTCAGATAATTTAAATATAGATACCATAGTGAAGCAATGACTGAGGATGACGTAGAGTTACATTACATTTTAAACGGGGAATCACACGAAGCTGAACAAGGAAGTGTCAAACTAAAAGATTACTACGAGTTTCAAGATGAGAATGTAACTGAAAAAGAAGCTTTGGATGCAGCTGTAATCCTTAAAATGTTTTTTATTCAAATGGGAAATGAGAGGATGGTTGAAACTACCATAACTATAGAATCAAAAATGATTCATGCATTGTGTTAAAAAAAATCTAGAGTGAGTAATTACAAACTATGTAATAAGACAATAAAGTATATATTTACCAAAAATATATCCAATACAAACATACATAATTCACCTATAAAACTTCCTAAATGTATTGACATATAAATCTTACTTTTTGTTATAGGGCTGTCTTTTTATGCCAATTTTGCTATTTTATAATTAAAGACTAAATTTTAATAAAGCGAATGTATCAAATACATGTCCATACATTAAAAATTAAGAATAAAAGAAAAATAAATTATTAACCCGTGTAAGACGGAAACCTGTGTAAGACGGTAATATTTCTCGGTCCCTTGAGGTTCCGTCTTAGACAAGTTTCGCTGTAATAGTATTGGTCTGTATGTTGTTTTGTGCAGTTTTCTTATTTTATTTGTTTGTTGTTTAAGATTATTTACTCATCGCGTATTAGCTTTTAGTTTCTGTCGATATTCGGTTATTAATTTCGAGTTCCAAGTTTCCTTTGTTATTCATTGTGTATTCTAGATATGTAAATATCTCTACATGTTCAATTTCTCTTCCATTTAGTTTTATAATCATTGCTACTTATTTTTTCGAGATTACCATTCCAAGATCTTCGAGTTTGTGAATTGGCTATGTGTATGGTCATATTATGGTTATTTAATTCCCACTCCACAGGTTAATATTTTATTGTAACTTTCATCATTTGCTGCTAATTTTATTTTATCCCTTAGGTTGTAGTGTCCTATTTCGATGTTCATACTTTTAACCTTTTGCTTCTTCATTATGTTGTCCAAGAAAATAATAATTTTTGATTTTATATTTGTTTTATCCATCAAAATTTGTTCAGTATTCTGTCAATTTAGTATTACGTATCAATTGACCATTTAATTTTGTTCATAAAGATTTTCACAACACAATGTTGTCCATTTAGATTTGTCTATCAATGTGTCTGCAACTTCATTTTACATATTTAGCTTTGCCTATCAAGATTTGCGCAACTCAAACTTGTCCATTTATTATTAATTTTGTGAATTTATTTAGATTTGTCTATCAAGGTTTGTTTATCGGACGGCACATAGACAATAAATTTTAATTGTGCAATAAAGTATTTACCATGATATAAATAATTAATATACGAGATAATTGTTACAGTTTTCGGGAGTTTAGGGAGGCCGTAGTAAAGTTCGGCATAAACATTAAATTCATTAAATTGGACCTTAACGCCGGTCATCCTATAATCATTAAAACTCATCCCGTTGAAAGCCGTAATATATTTATTAGGAATAATGGAACAAAATGTCATATTTTTTTATTGACATTGGTAGGGGTTGTTTAATTTCTCGTAAAAGCAGATGTATTGTAATTGCGGAGATTTGGATCTGATTTAGAACCAAATGGTAGCGTGTAATATGTCAGATATGGTCTTTCCCGCTTGATTCAGGAACCACTAAACGGATTTAATATAATTGTTGCGTGCACATTGCCGTCATCTACATTGCTAATACTAAAATGCCTTATAAATCTAGACTAACTGCTCGCTCGCAGTGTGCGAACTCCCCACAACTTTATCTACTAACCGAATCCTCTATTGGCCGAGAACGGACAAATTGTTTGAATCCCGTTGGATATATTAAATTTAACCCGAGAAACCGCGGCTTTTTGTTTATAATCTGGAACAAAATAAGAGCAAAAACCAGCTGTTCATTTACACTTAACGTTGAGCGTAATACCTTCCGGGGGAAAAGTATTTTAATTCGTGTCGGATCCGAGTTTTCCAATTCCGACGGTAATATTTGAACAAACCACCGTTTGTTCTAGTTTATATAATTTCCCCTTCGAAATTGCAAGATTCAATTTTCATTTTCGAATAAATAAATATTCACCCTGTTTATTCAATCCACTCCACTATTTAAATAGAAAAAATAAATCCGTACTCCAATACCACCACGAAACATAAAAACAACACTAGAGCAATTAAAGCAGCAGATTCGTTTCAAAATAAAATTTTAAATTAAATTCTAAAGTTGGTAAATTTAGTTGAAAAAAATTAGGATTTATTAACAAAAAATAATGAGTAGTTCAGAATGTAATTGATGGTAATCAAAAGGTTTTACCTCCAAGTTGTTTAATAATTTTGCTTTTTTGAGAGGGTGATGTGAGAGGGGTATGTGAGAGGGTTGGTTGTGAGGGTTGGAGCGGAATGGAGCGATTTAGTTGAAAAAAAAAACTGATGCGAGTCCGCGAATCGGGCGAAAAATGGGGGGAAATATGGGCAATTAAGAATTATTAATCGTTCTATATGCGGGCAGGGTTGAAAGAGAAACCGTTTATGTAGGAAAACCCACGGCTTTCGTGCTGTTTGTTCGCCAGTCCGCTCACATATACACACTTAACTTTTTTTGTGCCCGGGCGAACACAATAGTTATTTCGGGGTGATATATTCGACCCAACTATCGCCGAATGAATGAAACGAATTAAAATTATTACGAACGAGAAACATATTTTACGGATAATTTTAACATTCGTTTTGTCGAAACTGAATCCTTTATATGCTCGCACAAAAACTATTGGAATTCTCGTGTGTAATTCACGACCGCTTCAATAGAATCGTAATTTCTACATTTCCAATATTACACGTTAATAACTAATAAATTTCCCCCTTATAAATCCACAAATTATCGAAATCTAATTATAATATAAATTTGTTATTGTGCCGAATCATATTTTATAATTCGTTTTAGCTGCTCTCAATAATTTACGTTATATTAATAAATACGTTTATATTAATTTCTAAAAAGCAGTTAGCAAACTTATACAAATATTTCTCACGTTTCACGTTTGTATTGCTAAGATGTAAATAGAAATTATTCAACTAAAAGCTAAATATTTAATACTTTGCAATATTTACGATCCTATTAAATATGACAAATAAGGATATTAGAACAAGAAAACTTAAACATTGGGTCCTAATTTCATCGACGAGATTTTTCATCTAGTTTCATCCGTCTCCCAATATACCAATTTGTTCAAAATAAGAATATTTCCATCCGTTTCTACATCGTCTAGATTTCAATATAATTTCACTTTTTACAAGATCAACTTAGGGAGTTTATTAATTTTTAGGAAATTTTACATTCCATTCGTCGTTTCTAATATATTTCTTGATAAAATTGAAAAAATAGACGCAATTCGAAATGAACTAAAAGAAATGAAAAATTTGTAGTAGTGTTACGTTTCAGTGGATATCTTAGCTTCTCAACTAGATATATGCTTTGTGTATATTTAATGTATTAAATATTTCGAATTGCCTCTATTTTTTCAATTTTATCAAGAAATATATTAGAAACGACGAATGGAATGTAAAATTTCTTAAAAATTAATAAAATCCCTGAGTTGATCTTGTAAAAATAATGCAATATATTTAGGCTATATAACATATAAAGATATTTGTAGTAATTATCCAATTCTCTAAATGAGATTTTCAGCCTCAAACTTCTAACATTGCTAAATGAAGTTTTGTCTTACGTGTCTTTACCTAAACTTATTAGTACATTAGTTAGACCAACAATATAGACAAAAACATAAATAGACACAAACATCAAAAACTAATAGCAAACAACTAGTTACTGAACTACTGCTACTACTGACAACTAGTCTAGAATCCTATTTAGACTGCTCCATTTGTGATAGAACTAACCAAACTATTTTTCAAACGCGGTATCGGTGAATGCCGTACATCATTTATAGTCATTTGGCACACAAGAAATCCAAATATGGTATCAGCTTTGCCGTTCCTGGTTTGGCAGCAGAGATATGAGATGTTCGATTAATCGAACAATGGGTCTACTCTAACAAACTTCCTCCGACATTAAATAATAGGATATGAGCGATAAATAAATAAGAATATGTGAATTTATGAACGTTAAAGAAGGGGAAAATATTAACCTCTAATATATTTTTATCTACTCGCACACCAAAATGAACGAATTAATAAGTAAATTATTGTATGTGAAGGATGCCATAATTATAATCGTGTGTAAAAGTATCCAAATCATGCGTAAAAGTCCTATTTAAATCAAATGGAATTTCATTATTCAACGATTTCTGTTTGTTGTTACTATGGCAACAACTAGCGTCACTAAATAATAAACATAGACAATTTTTACCATATAGGTGCTGAACATTCTAACCTTAACCTCTTGTGCCAGTGATTTGAAGTATTTTGTCTGTCAAAATTAAAATTTTTCGATATTATCGGAAGAAACTATTAATTTTTGTAGATTAAACAGCATCATAACATGCTTCGTAGATAAAAGCATGTATGATACCCGTGTGCGAAAGGCTTTTGTGCATGAGTTGCGAAGTTTAAAGCACGACCCGAAGCCGACCACTTATGATGCACGACTTCTGATGTTGGTCGGAACAATTATTGACATGCAAGTGCATATTGCATTTCATGCACATCTTTATGGTTGGATTATAGCACATCTTGCAACTGAAATCCTTATGATCGACTTGATTAACCACCAAGTGATTACCAGATACACGTAGCAGATTGCTGATATATGGGGTCGCCTAATTTTGCTTTTGTGCCCATTTCAAATTGTATATTAGCACCCTCAGTACCTGCATACCTGCATCGTCCAGTGTCAATAGCAAATCGTGCACTAATGAAACACTAAAGCCGTTCTATCTAATCTGGTATTTCTTCAACATGACTACGATACATTGAAATTTCCGGGCATTGACAACTAATGATTCCAAATTGGATAGCCAATAGCTAATACCACTTCTCTGAACGCATTCCAATTCGATAATTGCAGACCGCCACCATACCTTTGATGCAGTTGTAAGCAAGAAGAGGTTGATTCAAGACAGTTTGTTCGGCGTCTTTATGTCGGCGTTGAGTATTATAAAAGGAGTAAAAGACATCATAGTTACTCGCGATAGAAATCTCCTTGTTATTTCGCCAGCGACAAATCAGGATGATGTTTGAACCATGGAAGGCAGCATCAAATGCAGGTGTGAATGGGAGTCTGAGGGAGGTGGGTAGGTAGAGAGGGGGAGAAAGAGAGAACATGAACCATAATTTGTAGCCAAAAGGGTACGAATAGTTTTTCCTTTGATATACATTTTAAAACTGTGACGTCCAAAATATGAAACCATTTGCTCATCGATAGGTAAATCATGTTTCCATATACCAAATTGAACAAATTTTGTGTTCATTAGTTCGAATATAGATAGAATTTTAGCCAGTTTATCTTCCCCGTCGATATCGTTGTTGTCGTTGAAGTGAAGATTTGTTTTGATTTTCATGAACATGGATCGAGGCATTGGATCGAGGCATGTATCGAGGCATCAAGGCATCGCAATTGTTTCACAAAAAATTATTGTTTCACAATTGCAATGCCCAATGATCCTTCAAGCCCGACAGTGTATGACAATTCCTAAAAATCAGTTTAATAAAATAATATTGAAATCAAGCGCAAATTCTACATCATTATTCAGTTGTGTGTATTACTTTGTAGTAGTCACGATGTGGTTAAGTACTTGTAGGTCGTAGAATTTATGAAATAATTGCAGAGGTAATAGATCCTTAATTTCAGCTAACAATTCCCGCGTGGATGCATCGAGCAGCTAGCGTATAGACTTTATATCATTGGACAATTAGGCGGGCTCTGCTCCGATCTTCGGTGTTTTTAATGCATTCGATTGCTACCCCAGGTGGTTTGTAGTTTCCAGATCGAAAACAAGAGAGCTGTGGAGTAGGTGCTTGATCAAAGTTTTCATCGTCGTAATTATCTTCCATATCGAAATAAGCAATTGCAGGAATAGAAGCGCAGCATTTGTGGAGCAGCATTCTCCTGTGAAAATAGCAGTAGCCACACGAACGTGTGTTCACAGTCGTGTCGCAGCGCAATTTTCGAATTACCGAACACCACTTTCCCGCGATACTTAAATATCACCTGGTGCACTAATTATCCAGGACAATTGTTGAACTTGATTATTTAAATATTGGCAGCTATAATAAACAACACTTGCACGGCGGCCAATGAACATCCTCGCTAGAAAAAGGAAGCATCCATGGTGTACTGAAGACGGTGACAATGCAATAGCCCAAAGGCAGACTACCTGTGTGAAGTGGCATACTAAAAAGACCAAGAAAAATTGGCATACATTTTTGGAACAAAGAATAGTTATAGCCAAGATAATTCGAGGAACCAAATGAACCAGAACTTTGGCTTCAGGAAGACCCGATCCTGTGTTGACCAGATCCTCAATCTTAAAACTGTACTCGCATACTCCAAGATGAGACACCGCAAGATGTTCGTTACCTTTGTTGTTTTAGGAAGGCCTACGATTCCATTAATAGAGAAACGCTTAACAAAGCACTCCAGGAACTAGGGCTAGACAAAACCCGCAGACTCATCCTAGAAACTTTGACCAACACCCATTCAAAGGTTAAATTTAAAGGCGAGATTTCAGAAAGCTTTAAAATAAAAACTGTAGTGAGACAAGGAGATGGACTTTCACCACTTCTCTTAAACTGTGTCCTTGAAAAGGTTATGAGAGAATGGCGCAAGGAACTGAGCAATTTGGGTGCTCAGAGTGGTAGGTACCTGGGATGTAAGAACGACGGATTGGTTGTAGATGGCCTGGCCTTTGCAGATGATATGGCACTGCTTGCTGATTCTCTTGAGATGGCAACAATGCAGGTAAATTGCCTCAAAAAAGAGGTTGCCAAAGTGGGTCTTCAAGTGTCGCTGGAGAAAACAGAATTCTTCACCAACATCAGAGAAGCAAACGGAGAGATCTAGAGCAGGGAAGCATCAAGAGGATTGAGAAATTCAAGTATCTCGGCGAATGGATTGAACCCAACTTATCAGAAAGAGCATCATTATCCGAGAGAGTCAACAAGTTAGAACTAGCTTATCGACTGACTAAGAACACTTACAACAAGAAATTCCTTTCATGCAACCTGAAACTTATGCACTAATCAGTCTTACGACCAGAAGCCCTGTATGCCATGGAGTGTCTTTCCTTGAACCGAAGAGGTCTGGTAGAGAAATTGAAAATCAGAGAGAGGAGAATCCTCAGGAAGATCCTAGGCCCGGTAAAGCAAGATGGGGAATTTCGAAGGCGGCATAACTCTGAGCTCTATGAACATATTGAGATGCTCTCTGACTGTGTAAGTTAAAGAAGGGTAGCTTTCTATGGCAACGTTGCTAGATTGCCTCCAAACCGACAAAAAAACCGTCTGTTCACCTTCTGCCAAAACAAGAAGGTTCGTACCACTTGGTTGACAGAAACCGAGAAAGATATCAAAGAACTGGGTATAACAGATCTCCAAAACAGACAGTCTGTGAGACGCACCCTAAAGGAAGTCCGCGAATTTCAGGAAAAACCCCGAAGGATAGGTACACCCTGGACAAAATAGAGAAAGGGGTTACACCGGCAGAAGAGAAGAGAGACAATACTGGGCAAAGATCAAAGCTCAACAGTTGAACAAGTGTGGTCCAAAGTAGACTTATTCGAAAGAAGAAGAAGAAACGGCACTTCTTTAAAGTCAACCCAAACAGGGAACGCAACATGAAACAAATTAAGGTTCGGACGAACAACACAGAAGAAATATTAAAATCAGATGCATTCACAAAATCAACGGAAACGATTCAGTCTCAAAGTTGTGAGGACATCAAGGAAAATCTCATTACTGTAAATCCAAACGGATATGACCTAACATGAAAAGTAAAAAACGTGCTTGGTCGGTGGAATGTGACGCCTTTATTGAAACAAGAAAGGAGGCATGGCAAAATTGGCAATAACAGAAAGCAGATTAAATTTCAGTTAGAAAAACTGGTAGATACAAGTTTAAAAAGGATTAAGAAGGCACATGAACACAAAGCTCTAGTCCATATTGATGAATAATTTACTAAGAACAGCACAAGAAGCTTTTACAGAACTATCAAAGAAATGTTATCAAAATACAAAGGACCAACACTCCAATTTCGAGATGTAAATGGGACCATCGCCTACAATAACACGGAAAATTGCTAGATACTAGCACACTGCTTTGAGAAGCTCTAGTACTGTGAAACCAATCCTTGAAAAATTTAAATCCGTCCCAATTAACATTGTGAAGCTGGATTCTGAATCAACAACAACTGAAAACCACTAAAGGTTAATTCAGAACTAAAAAACAACAAAGCACCTGGAGAAAACCAAATAGTTGCCGAACTATGCAAGGAAGCTGACAAAAATGTAATTACATCCCTTAAATGTGTTTTCAATAAAATCTGGAAAGAAGGAATCCCCACAGAATGGATAACAGCTCTCATCCACCCTATTCACAAGAAAGGCTAGAAGACAGACCCCAGCAATTATAGAATCCCTGCAGGATATAACATACAAGATCCTTTCTAAAGTCCTTTTGAACAGGGTAGAACCGCAATTGGACCCACAAATCGGGGAATACTAGGGTGGTTTTAGAAAGGGCAGGTCATGCTCGGAACAAATAATAAATCAAAAAAACAGCATGGCATACCAAAAATCAAGGGCAAAGACGCACGTAAACTCCTTCATTGATTCCAAAAAAGCACATGATTCGATTGATAGGGAATCTCTGTTATGAGTCCTAGAAGAAATGGGTTTGGATAAGAAAATAACTACTATAATAAAAGCGACCCTTAGAAATATATTTTCGACAGTTAAATTCATGGGTGAACTATCGGTACCCTTACCCGAAAAAAAACGGGGGTGCGACAGGGAGATGGACTTTCATCGTTGCTGTTCAACTGTGCACTTCAGAAAGTAGTCAGAGCATGGAACACAAATATGAAGAGCGTTATAAGACTGGGATGCAAAAAAAAAGAACCTTAAAGTAAATTGCATTGCTTTTGCAGATGATATGTTTGCTGAAAGAATGGAAAAAGCACAGGAGCAAATTCGTGAACTAAAAGAACAAGCAGCTAAAATAGGTCTTCACATCTCCTTCTAGAAAACTAAAATCAGGGGAAACATCAAACACTCACGTAAATACCTTTAAGTTTAAGAAAAAAAAAAATTGAAATAGTAAAATAATTCAAATATCTCAATCTCAATTAATCAGAATGGATTAGTTGGAATGCGGGAGAAAGCGAAGCGATGGAATCCAGATCCAAAAAAATACATACAACAAAGAATCCCTTTCATGGGGATTCAAAATTACAAACTACAAGACTGTGATTAAATTAGAAGCACTGTATGCAACAAAAACACTAAACATGAACTTCAAAGGCCAACTTGAGTTAAAGGAAAGCAAAATTTTAAGGAAAATCATACGACCAAAATTTCAAGATAATAAGATGGTATTCATCAAGAATGGAACTTTGTACAAGTAAATTTAAAAACTTTCAGATACTATACGAAAAAGGAGGATACATTTTTATGGTCTTCTCAGAATGAACCCTAACAGATTAATCAAATAAATCTCTTTTTCCGTAATCGAAAAACGAAACCCAACTGGTTTAAAGAAACTGAGAAAGACCTAGTACAATTAAATATTTCAGAAAATTCACTAATCGATCGAATAGCTAAATTAATCACTAAAGATGAAAACATAAGGTTCCAAGACAAATCCACACAAATTGAATCCCAAACACCCAAACCCATCATTTCAGAAGAAGAGTGGAAAAGAAGATCAGAAAGAATGAGGAAATACTGGTCACTACGAAAAGAACAACACACAAAGAAATTCAACGTACCCCAAAGAGGTTGAAACGAAAAAAAATGCGTCATTTGATTTTTGTTTTAATTTTCTTTATTTTTGGAGGCCTGAAATCACAGGATTCTTCTACCGCCAGCTAAAGCAACTAGGGGGAAGCTGTAGTGTAAAAGGAAAGACATTATTTAATACGTAGTGTCGATAAAAATAATGAAACTATTATGTATTGCCATCACAGAGAAACACATTTTTGAAAATGGGACATTTGCTGTTAGATTAATCGTCCAGTCTAATTTACTAGTATACTAGATAGACGAACCAAAATATAAACAAAGGGGTATATGTAATTAAGAACTTAGAACTAGTTAGCTTTATGTAGAATGCTTAATTTGCGGTTAACCTTTCAAATGACATATTAGCTTGCAAGGTGTATTAGCTAGAAAGGGAACTTGGTTTCAAATGGTCAAATATTCAACGGTTTTCGAAAAAGACCACTAAGGAGTAAGAGCTAGACATATCTAGACTACTCAATTTGTGATGAATCTTTTATCTTTGTAATTAATTTGACATTACGAAATCAATATTTTATAAATAGTTAATACTATTAGTTTTTGCTAATATTCTATCTTGTAAGCTAGCTTTGTAAATATATAGTATAGTAAGGGAAGATATTGTAAACTTTTGCGAATATCAAACATGTGTGTTAGAGCGGGATGCAGTAACCGTCATACAAAAATCGCCAGCTGCCACAGAGAAGAAGGAAATTCCCTAGACATTTAAAATACATATTTTATTAAAGAATCCTTGCGAAAATTTCCAATTAGTAAAAGAGTAAATTGAATTATTAATGTTTCCTTGCAATTATATAAGTCGAGATTGTGAAATATTGCGTTTAAGATTGGGTTGAATCAGGTTATGTAATTGGGTGTTAAGACTATTTGGAATTGTTTGCCGAACTAATACTTGTTGTTGGAGTTAGGAATCGAGATTGTTTTATTGATTGAATTAAACATAGAATATGCAGATTTTATGTTAAATAATCCGCGAGACAATTAATACTCGAACTTTGCCCCGAATCGATGGGGAACAGTTGATTAAGTTATTATGCAACAGTCAGTGTGGGTACTGGGACACACCGGTGAAATGGTTCCATCCGCTTTAAAACGAATCGTAAGTAGTTTTCCCGAAATTTTAGCTTAACAGAAACAACTTTCCGAATCCATTTCCATCAATCTTTGCCGTAATTTTCTCGTAATACCTCCAGAAACTACTTCGAACTTAATATCACCCGACCACTTTCTCCCAACACTACAATCAATACGACTAGACAAATTAAACCAAAACTAAGTCATCTTTAATTTCATTACGCAAGCCGATTTATCAACCCTGCAGACGATCCATCACTATTTATTTTAACGTTTTTCTCATTTATTACGCAAGTTCAAGTTGCGACGATGATGTATCATGGATCATATATCATGATGTAAAGAAAT
This sequence comes from Phosphuga atrata, assembly GCA_944588485.1. NCBI lineage: Eukaryota > Metazoa > Arthropoda > Insecta > Coleoptera > Silphidae > Phosphuga > Phosphuga atrata. The sequence continues at coordinate 34,622,506 of OX155901.1, forward strand.
TAATTACTTTTAATCGCGATTAAAACATCTGCTATTTATCTTGAAGGCATATCCGTAAATATTTATTAACCCCTTTTCATCCTTTAAAATATTGCCAACAATTTCAATTATGAAAGGAGATTTTTTTCATTAATTATAAACCTATAAATAAAATTACGTTTGAGTCTGCAGGTAAATGATGATTTATAAAAGTCTAGAGAACATTTAATTGGATTTTATTTCACGATAAAAGAAAATTAAAGAAAATTCAATTTTCTTTCAATTTTATCCGATGTCTGGGGTTGACTATCTATCTAGACTTGACTTTCTATGTATATATCTGTTTAGAATTGTTAGTCTAGTTTTGTCTGTTTAGACGTCTCTCTCTAGTCTTGAATATCAGTATTGTTTCTCTAGTTTTGTACATTTAGTTTCGTCTTCCTAATCTGGCCAGTTTTGTATACTTAGTCTTGTGCAGTTCTGTGTAGTTTTTCTAGCAGTCTTTTGCAAAGCTGCCCAGTATTACCTGTCTAGTATTATTTGTCCATTCCTCTCTGACCAGTCTTGTCTGTTCATTCTTGCTAGTCTAGGCTCTGGTCTAGGTCTTGTCTAGGCTTGTCTTTGCTGAACCCATATTAAATTAATTAAATTGCAATTAAATATCAACTTGTTTATTTATAAATACCAAATTTAAACTACATCAATGGTTGAAAATGTAGTTACCTAATGTAAGTCATGCATCTCTCAATTCCAGTTAATATTTCATTATTTTTAAGATTATTTTTATCAAAATCAAACAAATGCAGAACAATATTGAACCAATATTAAATAAATTTTGAAATCAAATTTATTGCACAGCTCAATTATTGAAAAATCTCTGGAGAATTGCGCCGATATTAATTCAGTAATAACTTTTTGTCTCATTATCATTATTGGCGTATTGTTCCGAAAATAAATTAACAAAATCAAATAAAATATTACTAATTACGTCAATGTATATAAATATTTTATTATTTTAAGCGCCAATTATTCGTGTTCGCAATAAATTACGCAGTTGTGGTTTTAATATTGTTATTCTATAATTATTTTTGCGAACGGAATGTTTTAGTATAAATGCAACAATAAATTTTATGTAGTTTTATTAAATGTACGCTATAATTTTGCCTGGTTTTAATAGAAATCTAGATTTTTCGAAATTGAAACTATCAAAAATTTCAGACAAGATAAATTTAATCAGAATTATGAATATTTTTTATGGTTAGGGGGGCACTGAAGGAGCTTCTACGCGTGCATTTCTCCTATATGTGGAGAACATGCCGGCGCCCCGTGGTATCTACAAAAATAATATCTCTAAGATATCTAAATCTCAATATCTACCGGTGGTGGAAGGATTGGCCACTGCCTAGTGGGACAGTGACTAGACACTGGCCAATGCTTCCACCACCGGAAACCACCGGACACGAAAAAAAGTAAGTTTGATGGTTAAACTAAAGATCTATTTTGTAGATATCTTCAAAAGTCTAGTAGATCAATAGATCCACCAGCTTATTGGGTTCATTTTATTTTATCATTGTTAAATATTGCGCACTCATTCTACATAAATGTTTAAATTATTTTAAATTTTGGTGCAATTCATTGTAGCAAATTAGGATTTTGGTCATAATACAGATTCGAATCCATTATAAAAATGCAATCAGATGAGCAATAGGTATTAGCACAGATGGGTGGAGAGATACAGGGGTAATTTATTACCGATAATCACGAGATTACACAGGTCGATTTGCAAAAGGTTAGTATGATTCAAACAGCCCCTATAAATTTCAAAATTTTCTCACAAATTGTTATTAATTTCATAATTTATGACAAAATATAAATATCAGAAATATATTCCTTATATTACATATAAAAACAACAATAATAACCTTATAAGAGCAATTATTTCTTGCCTGACTAAATTCGAGTCGGTATATTTTGAGTGTATTTAATTTGTTTAAGTAAAGAAGGACACAAAACTAGTCTCAATCAATTTGAGTAGATAGAATAGGTATATGATCTACTAGGTGAAAATGCTTGAGAGAATGTTTACTTGTTTACCCGTAAGAAGAAGGCGTATATGAAAAGGGTTCTCCAATTTACCCTTCGCACCTTCGCCCCACTTGCCTCTTTTACAAATTGCACCAGTGTCACGTTCCAAGAGTACAAATAACCTTTTATCCTCGCCTCCTTATACCTTATAATCCCCCAAAATTTGCGCTAATATCTTTATTATCTACTTCTGGAAATAGTATTTCTATCAATTGTATTTGTTGTGAATTATTAAGGTTTTCTAAATGTTTTTCTTGTAAATAATATATAAAAGTTCCTTCAGAGGATGATGCGAAGCAGGGAGTTGGTTTGAAAGGAGGCAAAAAATATGTAATTAAAATTAAAATATGTAAATTGAAGGAAGTTAAACACGGGATTAGAGTAGCAGTTAACGGAATTAATTCTGCAATAATTACAGAGGGAAGACGGCAGAAAAAGTTAATTAAATAATGCAAGAATTGTGTGTATAATACATAATGCATCAGTTTGTTTTCGACGCGGGTCGTGGAAAGTTCGTCTGGGTCTTTAATTGCAAGGAAGTTTTTAATTATCGCCATCGCCATTCGTCCACACGATCTGCATAAAAAGTGCCAATTCCACCTCTCTAATGCTATCAAATAAGAAAGATCTTCACCAACTTTGCAAATAAAAATCTAGTACAAGGAATCTCATTTCTTCATTTCTGTTATGTTATTTGTTTTGCTTTATATTGGAGGCGAAAAATTTTTGGAGGTTTAATGGATCGTCGCCTTGAAACTTTTCTCGTTTCCCGAATTGCATTTCAATTAATTTATTTTTCCTCCTTTCCAAATTCTTAATATAAATTCGCGCTTTCTACACAAAATTCACTTTTCCGAAAAAAAAAATTGAGAAATATTTGCCAATATCTCATGTTTACTAAGCTTCCCGGAATTGACGAAATTAAATATTAAAGCCACTACAAGATCCATCTAAAACTTCCCTTACGTGACTGCCGAACGTTCTCCGTATTTAAATATTAAACATACTAAATCACCGTCGCAGACTGAAAGTTTAAATTTATACATTGGCACAGTGCGATATCGTATTTGTCACAAATTTAGCAGAAGTTTATGGGCGAGGATTATTCAAATACCGAGGATTGTTCCTCAAATATTATGGCTTAGCTGCAACGCTTTTTGTCAGAATAATTGTTGCGTGAAATTGTTGAATTGTGTTTTGGAATATGTTTCCAACGAATAACGTGAGGGGGAATGAATGAAAAACGTCGCAGAATTTCGACGAGAAATTCCGAACGGTCTTGCCAAAATATCCTATTTAGCACATACAAGGAAACCCCATACAAAAAAGGATTTATAGGAGATGAGGTTTTATATTACCGAAGCTCTAGAAATTCGTATTTAATTGGATTCTAGACAGTACAATAGAACTGAAATTAAACATACAAGGGATATACACAGACATTTAGGTAGACAAGTCTAGATAAGCAAAACTAACAACACTTTGAGCTATTTACTAGATTCAGATTAGAATTAACTGAATTAGCAATTAGATTTGTTATCTCTAAATTAACACGTTGTTATATAATTGCAATTTAATTAATTTAACTTGGGTTACAGTTAATCTAGTAAATCCTTGAAATAATAATAATAAATATCCTTGAAATAATAATCTAATAAATCCTTTTGATGGTAATATGTAAGAAAGGTTTGGAATAAAAATATAAACAAGTCTAAACTGAGAAGACTAACATTTTGTATTTGTGCAATTAACTTAATTGAATAGATTAAAATTAACTAGTTTAGTTCAGAATTGTTATCTATAAACTATCATTGTTATATTAAAACGTTACAACGTTTTTATATTACATTTTAACTAATTATTGTAAACCACTGAATTTGATTATAACATTTATAAAAGATTTAAGTTTTGATATGGAAATATTTTTTAAATCTTAAAGAAAGACAATTTTTTATATTCTACAAAAGTCTATTATTTCCAAAAGAATGCAATTTCAAGATAATAATAAGATAATAGTTTAACATTTGTTAAATATAAGGTAAACGCACCGGTAATGGTCGAAGAACCCGTAATGGCCGAAAAAAAAACAAATCTTGTACAATAGGGGTAGGAATGAGTATTTAAATATTCGCAACACTTTACCATTAAACAAAAGTCACCGAGTTTAATGTATTATTTACTTGCGGTATTTTTAATTAAATATGGCGTGAAGTACAAGGTGGTCGTGGTGTTGAAAAATTGTATAAGCGACTGTTGTTGAGGAAATTGTTAGTGATGTATGTAGAAGTTTGCCTTTAAATGTATTATAGCTTTATGAAATTCCAGAATGTATTTTATGGGTTCATCATCATCAATCAATCAGCATATTGAAGTCACTGCTGGACGTAAGCCTCCCTCAATAGTTTCCACTGTCCTCGGTCTTGTGCTGTCTGCATTCAATTGGTACTGATGCGTTTTAAGTCGTCGGTCCCTCTGGTGGGGGACGCCCTCTATTTCTGAAGGCTTCCGATCTAGGCCTCCATTCAAGGATTCGTCTTGTCCATTTGTCATCAGCACATCTCGCAATGTGTACCGCCGAGTTCCATTTTAGTACAGTTATTCTCTCTACGGCGTCTGCAACTCCGGATCGTCTGCGGATTTCAGTATTTGCTATGTGATCTCTGAGAGAGATTCCCAGCATTGATCGTTCCATCGCTAGTTGCGTAACTCGTATTTTCTTTATTGTCAGTTTAGTCAGTGTTAGGGTTTCGGCTCCGTAGCTAAGGACTGGAAGGACACACTGGTTGAAAACCTTTCTCTGTAGGCAGTTAGGCCTTGAACACTTATTTGAGATTCCCATATGCAGCCCATGCAAGCCCTATTCTTCGAAGAATTTGTAGGGTCTGATTATTTCTTCCAATGAAAATCTCGTATCCGAGGTATTTAAAGGATGTAGTTTCTTCCACCCTGATATCGTCAATGTATATGCCCTAACCGAGCACAAGGTTTGTTATGATCTTGGTTTTGGCGAAATTTATTTTAAGTCCTACTTTCTTTGACTCTTCATTAAGATTTCTTAACCGTAAATGAGATGGCGTCATCCAATCGTTCGGCTATGAGGAATATATCCTCGGAAAATATTAGGTGATTGAGTCTTTCACCGTTTATATGCACACCTAAGTTGTCCCAGTTTGTTTGTTTGAACATGTATTGGAAAACATTGTTGAAAATTTGGAGATGGTGTCACCCTGACGTACGCCTCTCTCAATATTGAATTTGTCAGTGTTTTCGTGAAGGTGTTAGACTTCACGAAAACACTGACAAATTCTCTCAATGCAGTAGCATTCTCATACATATTTTTTATGACTGTCGAGTACCGATGATCTATTCTGCAGTCTAATAGAGCCTTCAACACAATCTTTCTCATAATTTACGAAGATAAGTACTAAAGGTTTATTGTACTTCAAACATTTGTCGGTAAGGTTCTTCAAAACCTGGAGGTGGTGACCCGTCCCATAGCCTGCTCGAAAACCAGCTTGTTCTCTTGTCTGATACAAATCTAATTTGTGACATAGTCTTTTCGTAATTATTTTAGTAAAGAGCTTGTATACGTGTGACAGGAGACTTATGGGTCTATAGTTTCCGAAATTTGTTATGTCGCCTTTTATGGGTTAGTTTAACCATAAAATGAAGACGAAGACACCCTCTGCTGTTACTCCAGAGAAGTTATGTTTCATGTTATTTTGTCAATGTTTATTTCTGATGCAATAAAAGTTACATGCTGCAGTAATGTTAAAATGTCCAAACTTATTTTGATTATTGGATATTGAGATTTTGAACTAATTTTACTCTTTTTAATTCTTTGTTACAAGCAAGTTGAAAATTACTAAAATATTGATACCTATCAATATTGGACGTATGTGTCCGTTATTGGGTATTACATAAAAATCCAGATGTGGACATTAATATAAAATAAAAAATGATAAATTTTTATAAAATAAGTCTCATTTCAATTTGCACCTGTCCAATTTCTGCTCTGACAATGGTATTATAAATAAATAAAATTATAATAAATGGTTGGTTATAGCACTTTCAAATTCTACACATTCTTCACATTCTATTCAAATTCTACACATATATTTCAACCGATGGATTTCAACCCAAGGATTGAGCAGGCTCGAGCAACATTTAAAAACACGAGTAGTGTCTTGTGCTGTAGAGATCTGAAGTTCCTTACCACTATCAAAAGAAGGAAACTGCAATATTCCGGGCGAAATCTGAATGCTATGACAGGCGAAAAATACCGATTACTGCAGAACATCGTGCAGGGAAAAATTTATGGTAAAAGAAAGCCGGGCCGCAGAAAAGCATCATGGCTCAAGAATCTACGTGACTGGTATATAATACTCAACTCAAGCTCTCTGTTCAGAGTAAAAATAGCCTTGTTGGTGACCAACGTCTAAAAGGACATCGTACTTAAGAAGAAGAAGAAAGATAGATTTGGCTGTATTTAAACATTTGAAGTCCTCATGGCTACAAGCGGCTAAGACCAGGAAAATGCAAAATTTGCAACAAGTTCACAAAAAACAGAAATTTGCTCCAGTTTTGAAGACAGCAATCGAAAAAATTACTATATAGACAATGAAAAGTAGTTTTCGAGCAGGGAGACTCCATTTGGCCCAGAATACGTAGACTTACGAAATTTTAAAACACACAGAATATTGATTCTAACTAAAACTAAAATATAAAGATAACTAAAATTAAAAGATTAAATACCATTTATGATTACAAGTCCTGCATGGAAGGCATACAATACCAAGAAGGAAGAAGACAAAAGGAAAAAAATAGAATAGATTGAATTGCTAGCAAAAAAACGAGACGAAAAAGACTTGAGTGACAAAAAAAAACAAAAATATAGACTGAAACTGAAGTAATTTACGCCGAAAGTGATGAAAGTGTCTTGTCTGAGAAATGGTCACTTTGGTCTCTTTCCCACAGGAACTATGAAAGGGAAGTTACGTGATAGGTTTATACGAAAGGCAACATTTTCCTGGAGTCAGTGATAATACAAACAAAGACGAGTTTGAAGTAGAGAGCATGACTTTTTCAACCAGAAACACCTACAAATGGTCAGACAAACCTGACAAAATGTGGTACACCAGAAAATACGTCGTTTAATGGTTACCTCATCGTCATTTTTATAGAATAAGAAAAAAGTTAATGTACGTAAATGACTAGACTGACTAGACGTAAATGACTCTTGAATAAATGAAGGCTGATTAAGAGCAGATTTTGAATTTTTATAGAACAAATCATTTTTTAATTTGTCATTTAGTGTTGAATACTACAAATATAGTTAAAAACACTAAAATAAAATCTGATTTAAAATAAAAGTTCGTATTATTCTATTATCCTAATTTATTACTCCACAGCTAGGAATTCATTATGTGTTTGTCGCTTACTAGGTCTGTTATATATTAATAAATTGATCGCTTGCAAAGTGTGAAATGTACCCAAAATATAAGCTATTACAAAATACTTATAAGTTATTACTAGGTCTCCATAACTAGTTCTTAGTTTACTCTAAGTAAAAGGCTAGAGTAAAAGTCATGTAAAAAAACTTTCGTTGTGATTCCCAGATCGAAAGCCGATTTTTAAGAAAAGAAATAAAACTAAAATCATTTTTTTGACCGTATTTTTGAAAAGTGTCATCCGCCAAATTTTGCCAGAAAATATCTTCTGTACTCCTTTATACTCAGTGGTGATGTGTTGTAACAATATCAAAAAAATTAAAAACGATCTAACATTCCAATAAACTAATGTTTTATTATTGCTGAAAAAATACTTTAAAAAATATTTTTCGACTACATTTTACACTACCCAAAATAACTAAAAAAAACACTAAAACATTAATAACGCTAAGATATCTTCCATTTTAGGTTTGGCCCGTCAACAAATGGTATCTGACTACTATGACGAAGTGATGACCTCATTTAAAAAAGACGTTTTACTATTGAATTTTAGAATTGACGCTGTCACTAGAGAAACTTTATTTTCTAATACTTAAAATATAGCTACAATATTATATAAATATGACCAACTGGTATTTATTTGTGATGGAACATATATTAGTCATCAAAAAAGTACAAATGTTGAATACCAGAGAAAATCACATTGTGGCAAAAAAATCTGTTCAAACAATATGCAGTACAAATGGTTTGGTTATAGATATGCTTGGGCCTTATACAGCTAATATGAACGATGCTAAATTTATGTAAATCGTCTTGAGCAATCCTAATGGTCTCATTAAGTTACTAAAAAAATATGATATTATCGTAGTAGATCGAGGTGTTCGTGATATAACAGAATATTTAGAACTGCTATAATTCAAAGTGTTACTGCCGGCTCATAAAGGGAAATGAAATTAGCTTACTACAGTCGAGCCAAATCAATGCAGTTTTGTTACAAAAGTGCGTTGAGTAGTTGAAGCAGTTCATGGTAATATCAAGCTAAGGTTCAAGCTTTTAGATCGTAAACTAAACAATCAACTACTCCCTAAAACTATTTTTTAGTCGAGTTTCCAGTTTTCTACCCAATGAATTTGGTACGAGACTTGATACAGATGTTGAGCTTTCTGAAGAAATTATTGCTACGATGAATTCAAAAAAATCTCAAGATAATACTTTGGCTTCGCAAGAGACAAATCGTTGTTCAAGACGAAAAGTTCCGCTTATAGCCATTACATCAAACAATTTAACAGATTTTCCAGAGTTAAAGGAACAAAAACTTTACATTTTGTTCACAGGGTCATATCAAAGGCGTCGAGCTATATCGTATTTAGCTGAGATGATGAATGAAGACGAAACAGTAAAACTTCAACATGTTAAAATCTCATCAAACAATATAAAATTACAAGTGAGATCTCGGCATATTACTTCAAAAGTATACCGTTGTTTCATTGAGTATAAGTTTAGTATAAGTTCGCAAGTCAGACAAGAATACAATCTCTGGTATTACACGATATTGTTGTGATTGTGTTAATGGATGGCGTACTATTGTATGTTGCTCTCACATTGCAGAGATTATATATCTTTCCCATGCTCGATATTTCGCCAAAATAATAAGACCTGCCGAAATATTAAGGGGGGAAACCACATTAGGATGTTGAAAAAAAAATTTTATTGCATAAATCATTAGCTTAACTATCCAAGAATACGCTGTCAAAATTTCAAATCGGAATTCGCATTCGTTTAGATTTTCTGAACATAGAACCGAGTGCACATCGGGTACAGGCTCAAGCGGAGCATTACCTCGTTTATCTCGAAATGACTTTTTTCACATTTGCGTGCAATCTAACTCAAAAAGTGTGGAACCGATCATTATGAAATTTGATAGTATGATTCTTTATAAAATTTCGAATTATATGAAGTGATATTTGTGAGATGATATCATAATTTTAAGGGTATTTTTCTTTGCATAATTAATCGTGAAAATCGAACAAAAATTGTTCCAACACCTGCAAAATTTTTAATTTTCATTTTTTTCGTCTGCTTGAGGTTCATATTCTTAGAAAATAAGTTGTTAATGTAAAATCAAAACCTTTTTGATTTCACATGAAAATCGAAATGGCTACACTACTGCACGCAATTGGAAAACTATACTTGCAACCTTCGGCGGACCTCACATCGTAACTTTTTTATTTTTGGAAGAAATTATTTAAAAAAATTCACAGAAATTGTGCCAAATATGAATTACATGATGTCAAAATTTGATTAAATTCTAGTTATTTTTTCCCACCCAAAAAAAACCTAAAAAATCAATATCAAACAGCCTCCTAATCTGGTTTCCCCCCTTAAGTCGTTTGTATATAAAAAAAAAATGTTAACGTCGTAGTAAATGAAGACAGTGAAAACAATGTTTTTTGATTTTTTTCACATTGTTCCACCATATAAAAAAAATGAAAAAAATCATGAGTATAAAGGAGTACAGAAGACATTTTCTGATAAAATTTGGCGGATGACACTTTTAAAAAATACGGTCAAAAAATGATTTTAGTTTTATTTCTTTTCTTAAAAATCGGAATCTGGTAATCATAACAATAGTTTTTTTTCATGCCTTTTACTTGTAAGTATTGGGTAAAAAATCGGCGCTTATTAGAATTAAATTTTACTATGGGCATCAAAATAAAATCGAAAAAATAAGTTTTTTTGAAAATCTCGATAACGGCTTGAGACAAAGAGCTCTAATTTTGTCAGAATTATTTTTATTTTGTTCCTAAAGGATCCCCAAAATACGAAGATAATACTCCGTGGCGGCAAATTTATGAAATTAATTATATTATGTTTATTAAACATTTCAACAGGAACAAAAATTATTTAAATTTATATATCTGATATAAAATAACAAAATTAGGAACAAAGTATATACTAACATAAGACTAAGAATAATGAGATCGTTGGCATTGCATGGATTTGGCAATATTTTCGAAAGCGGGATCATACGATAGTAGCGAAAGATGTCACGTTCTAAATCCTCCTCCTCCTCAAACCTCCTCTGACCTTGACCCCTAACCTTGACCTTGACCCCTAACCTAACATTGACCTTGACCTTGGAACTTCCGGTTTCGACTTCCGGTTTCCGGTTTCGACTTCCTGTTTCCGGTTCCGACTTCCGGCCGCCATTTTCGGAACTTCCACATGCGCAGGAAAATTAAAAAAATAGACGCGAGGCGGGGAAATTCAAAATTAGACCCTGTTGAGACAAATGAGGTGTGAAGTTGGTTGCATACATCAACGGGACTAAATACATGAGACTAGACAGACGAGACTAGAGCCATAGCACTAATTACATGAGACTAGATAGACGGGACTAAATACATGAGACTAGATACATGAAACTAGATACATGGAGCCAGACAGACGAAGCTAAATACATGAGACTAGACAGACGGGGCTAGATACATGAGACTAGATAGACGGGGCTAGATACATGAGGCTAGACTAGACGGACTAGACTAAACCATTTTAAACCATTTGATGAGATAAATCAAATCTGGTGTAAGAACGGCTCTAGCATGCGCCCTACGGGAGTTACCGCCCGACCGTCTACCCCGCAGTAGATGACGTCATCCGCCGCGACAGATAAATAATGAAAGTTGACCTTTTCCCTCAATTTATATGTAATGGACAAAACTGGACAGACAAGACTAGACAGACGAGACTAGTTAGATGAAGCTAGACAGATGGGGGGGGGGGGGGTAAATACATGAGATTAGACAGACCAAGCTAAATACATGAAACTAGATTAGACTGAACTAAAATATATAAGGGATTGTTTAATGTAAATAAAATATATTTTCGATTGTTTTTTTATAATTGTTAATAATGTTTATATTATTACTTTCATTATGTTATCTACGTTTTATTTTGATTTACGGCTTGTTGATTGGACGCAACCGGATGTTTGTCAGTCATAACACCAGGCAAGAATAGAGGAGAGAGGACTAGACTAGATTAGACAGACAGACAAGCGGAGAAAATTCAAAATGAGTTGCGGGTGGGTAACGGACAATCCTGTATACATACATAATTGATTGCAAACATATTACGGATTGATTCAAATGAGATTATTGGTTTTAGGCCGGACAAGATCGGACAATACCGAACAAGGTCGAACAAGAACGGACAAGACTATACAGACCTTATATTTATCCGAATAATTTCCTATGAGTAAGCGAAATTTCTTAAACTTGTCTGTGAACCAGATCGTATTAATGTTTTTCATTTATATAAAGACCAAAGAGTTCAATTTTCTGGCATCCACTTTTCATCTACTTGCATCCACTTTTCATTTACTTGCATCCACTTTTCATCTACTTGCATCCACTTTTCATCACGCTAAACAGGGTGTGAGGTCTATGTGACCCCACGCTAAACAGGGTGTGAGGTCTATGTGACCCCACGCTAAACAGGGTGTGAGGTCTATGTGACCCCACGCTAAAAAGTAGACGGAGTGGACGGAAAGTGGACGGAAAGTGAACGGAAAGTGGACGGTGGAAAGTGTTTGCTAATAAAATCTTGTACTCATTGGGGTAGGTTAGTTGGGTTTACATTAGGGTAGGTTAGCATTATATTAGTTGGGTTAGGTTACAGGTGTTAAGACTGAAGCGCGCTTCATTCCTAACACCTGTAACCTAACCCACCTAATCTAATGCTAACCTACCCTAATGTTAACCCATAACTGGTGTTATGGACAAACATCCGGTTGCGTCTAATTAACAACAATCGAAAATATATTTTATTTACATTAAACAATCCCTTATATATTTTAGTTCAGTCTAATCTAGTTTCATGTATTTAGCTTGGTCTGTCTTATCTCATGTATTTAAATGTATCTGTCTAGCTTCATCTAACTAGTCTCGTCTGTCTAGTCTTGTCTGTCTAGTCTTGTCTGTCCAGTCTTGTACATTACATAAAAATTGAGGGAAAAGGTCAACTGTAATTATTTATTCGTTAATCAGCCAAACAGCATCGAGATAATTAGTTTAGCAATATCTGCCGCGGCGGATGACGTCATCTACTGCGGGGTAGGCGGTCGGGCGGTAACTCCCTTAGGGCGCATGCTAGAGCCGTTCTGACACCAGATTTGATTTTTCCCATCAAATGGTTTAAAATGGTTTAGTCTAGTCCGTATAGTCTAGCCTCATGTATCTAGCCCCGTGTATCTAGTCTCATGTATCTAGCCCCGTCTGTCTAGTCTCATGTATTTAGCTTCGTCTGTCTGGCTCCATGTATCTAGTTTCATGTATCTAGTCTCATGTAATTAGTTTCAATCTATCTAGTCTCATGTATTTAGTCCCATGGCTCTAGCCTCGTCTGTCTAGTCTCATGTATTTAGTCCCGTTGATGTATGCAACCAACTTCACACCTCATTTGTCTCAACAGGGTCTAATTTTGAATTTCCCCGCCTCGCGTCTATTTTTTGAATTTTCCCGCGCATCTGGAAGTTCACGTGACATCTTTCCCTACTTACGATGAAAGAAATAATCGTAAATGTTGACTTACCAATTAATTCACTATTAGTTTAAGTAACTATATAATAATAATTAACTAACACTACTTGATACCTTAAATAATGTTATATTTATTCTTTATTAAACAAGACAGATTTCATTATTATCGACAATATATATTAGTTTTAAACGATATGGTAAGGCGGGAAATTTAAATACCCGTTTAAGAATTAATTAAAAGTTAAAGAATTTCTTATTTTTGATATTAACACATTTTAATTCATTCAAAACAAGACATCATTTTTTGGGCCGCATTTGTCAAGATTGGGTATTTCTCTTTAGTGTATTTACAAATACAATCTTTGGATTTCAAATACAAATCATTTTGAAGTTTGAGTATTTCCAATACTAGTTTATCCCAATTTGCTTCAAATATTGTAGATATTTGACATGCAATTTCTTCTATGTTGATATATTTTTGAAAAACATTTGAAAAAAAGTGCAATATTTTTTATAAATATATTTTGTAAATCAACATAACCTCTTACTGATTTTTAAAGAACTTACCTTTATGTATAAAATTTAGGATGAAGTAAATATATTGAGTATGTTTATTTATGTCCGGGAGTACATAGACGTATTTTTTGTACAGTCATGAAAGTTGTAACCCGCCACTAAACAGGACAGAACAGTTATAATGGTTCTAAACACCAGTATTATAAGCCTGCTTTCTATATAGTTGCGTATTTTCGTTTTTCTTGGGCATCGGCAGTCAACGGAAGCTGTTGTACTGGCTGGGATGCGGCCGACTTAAGGTACATGAAGCAACATTTGAACGTAGGCTAGCGAGAAACGTGTTTTAATTTTTACTTTATATTTAACGAAATGTATTTTTAAGTAAGTACTTAGAAGCGTGAGAAAGCTAAAGATCGACTCAAAATCACGCCGTGATCGACCGGTAGATCGCGATTGATTGGTTGGACAGCCCTACTATAAATCAAGAATCAGAATAATACATTGGCAACCCTGAGCAGGTTGGTAGTAGTTTTCTGTATTAGCGCTGCAACCTGTCAGTTGCCAACCGTATTGATTTATTGTTATGTCGCCTTGTATAAACGATTGTGCCTTTTTCAGTTAGTGCCTTGTATAAACGATTGTTAAATAATCGATAAACAACCCACGTTTCTAATTGCCTTTTCAATTAGATGCTGCAATTCTTCCAAATTGCTAATGGATTTACGAAACACAACAGTCACGTCAGGTGGAAATAGTAAGTTTTCATAAAATAATAAAATGTTAACAAAAATATTTCTCTTTCTTTTCTTTTTTTCTACAAACATTTTTTTTTTAATCTTAATGATAACAAGATAAGGAACAATAAATTTACAACTAATTTTAGGCAGTAGTTTCACCGTAGCAGTTAGAGCTTACCATATAAGCATGTTCCAAACAAAAATAAAATTTTACAATTAGCGTTTTTTGTTTTCTTTTATGAAATGCAAAATGCACAACGGCCAATTTTATTGCTATTTAGATGTTGCTGCAGCATCAGGACGATGTAATTAGGGTTTCCACCTTTCTTTTATGCAATTAAAGTATATTAGTTATTAAAGGTAATAAAAAGTACATAGTGTCAAAATAAAGTACAATTTATTTTTCTTTATTATTATGTTTAAAAAACATATTTTTTATTGCTTTTTGGGAGTTTTACCAAATTATTATCTCTGTTAAAGAATTGTACAGCATCTTTAGGTCTATATTTTAGTTAAAGTAAATAAGTAATTCGTTTCTTTGTCAGATGCAGGGCCGCTTTATTTCTTTCGTCTGCCCATTGCTATTCATAACAGAAACTATGTGAATGCTTACTAACAAGTTTGAAAAATTATTAAATCTTATTAAATACTTGTTGCCATTTTTGTATAGTAGATAATTCTGCAAAACCCTTAGAATTGTATATCTGATCATAAAGTTTGTTTAATGAAACAATTTCTCCATAAAGATCATACATTTCTATATTAAGTCTTTGCAGAATTTTCTATCATGTTAACAATATCAAATTCAACATTGCTTTTTAAATTTATATTGCCAAGTGTAAATCAAACGATTTATTTAGGTAATCTAAGGCTTTGCCAATGAATAATAAAAAAAAAATCGTGTGAATTTCCTTTGTTCCGGTGAAGACAACAGTTTTTTTTTTGCTTGTTTCATAGCCATAAAGAGATTTTGTTTCCTTTGTACTAGTCCATCTTTAAGATTTACCATAGTCTCATAAATATCTCAAATTGTTATGCAATTGCCTTCTAAACATTTTACGGCATTTATTAGTAAATGTAACATGTGGCTACAAAAATGGAAATCAATTTCAATCATATCATTTTCAGTGTTGTTGAGCATCAATCAAGTTTTGTAAAACCATGGGCTTGTTGTCGAAACTTACAAAATAACTTCAAAATATATAACCAATTTAATCAAAATGTACCAACGAATGGCAACAGAGTTTTCATCTTGTTTCCACGTGGCGTTTTACATCATGAAAGTCTTCATCTACTGATGCTACAAATCTTTTCAGCACCTCCCTTTTTACACCAGAATGTGAAAAATGAGCATTCATTTTCAAAATCACATTTTCTATATCATATGATAACAAGGGCATTGGTATGTCACATGCAAATATGGACGTGTGCAGGATTTTTGAGTTGCTTCAAACATATCATCAGCAGATTCGTTGCTATTTTCATAAAAATCTAATAATTTGTTTTAAATGCCATTTTTGGCCGTAAAATATTGTCACTATCACTCATGGAAAGTTTTATATTTTTTTTGTTAGAAGCATCTGTTCGAAGCAATATACATTATTTGTATTAATTTCATCTATTTAATTTTGTATAGCACATGGGCCCACTTCTGTAACTAGTGCTTTCATTTTTGTTGTAACTAGATGAATTCCAGTAAGTGATTCCCTGAAAAATCAAATCATGCGATATAAAGTATTTTCGCGTACTTTATTGTTCTCATAAAGTATAAAGTATAATTACCATAAATAGCGTACAATACTTTATTATAAAGTACGGGTGGCAACCCTAGATGTAATTCACATATTACAATGAGCCGTAATTTTACTGTTTTTGGCTAACACATGTTGACAGCCTCCCATGTAGGAAAGTACGGCGGGCCCAGGCTTGGCCCACGCTTGGTCCAACTATGCAGAACTCTGGGCCAGACTTGTAAGCCAGACTTGGCCCAGTCTTGGTTAAAGTCTGGAATGATAATGCTGGCCCATGACTGGTTACCACGACTGGCCCACGCCTGGTTGCCAGGACTGGGCCATAGTTAAATTTCAAGTCTGGCCCATGCCTGGTTGCCAGGACTGGGCCATAGTTAAGTTTCAAGTCTGGCCCATGCCTGGTTGCCAGGACTGGGCCATAGTTAAGTTTTAGGTCTGGCCCATGCCTGGTTGCCAGAACTGGGCCATAGTTGTTTCAAGTCTGGCCCATGTCTGGTTGTCAGGGCTGAGCCATAGTTGAGTTTCAAATCTGGGCCATATTTACAAGACTGCTCACGCTTACTTTTTAAAATTGGCCCAAGCAAAATTACCAAAACTGACCCAAGTTTACTTTATAGGATTAACTCAAACTTATAATATCAATAATAAATTCAATGATAATTTCTATCATTAATGACGTGGAAGACTCCATGGGGATTTCATAGTTGACAAACTATAGTAAAAGGTTATACTTTGATTTACAAAAATTTAGTCATTTGATAAGACATTTCAAAATACAAGTAGATTTATTTTTTGATGTTTTCAAAGCTGTCATTTTTCAACACATTCATACAATTATGAGAAATAATAAATATAATAATATATAATAATAAAATAATAATAAAATCAATTATTTATATCACGGTTAGCTCGTCCGCCATCCCTATCTTTTGCTCCCGACAAAAACCGACTTACTAGGGATAGTATTGATATTTTATCCTTACGATCGTGATATTTAGCCTTCAAAAATTCTGAAAATAACCAGTCATTAAATTATGATTATTACTATACTATTAAAAATTTAATCGAGCATTAACTTACTCTCCATTTCCTTAAATGTCTCAGTTTGTTTAAAACTTTTTTTTCCAATGCCTTTTACTTTTTTACCACAACCACTGTATACTAATTGGATATCTTTTTTTATTAATTTCTTCATGATTGATTGAACATCGTTGTCGCAATCGTTGGATCCGGCCGTAACCATTTTAAAAATATCAATCTGTAAAAAACAATTAAATAGTACATTTATTTTTTATATTTTACATAAATTTTTGTATATATGTATTATTTTTACCAGCAGACGTCTAATATTTAAGCAATACTAGAGCCAAGAATCCCAATAAATACAATATAAATAATTTGTACATACCAAAGCAGTTGTTTTTAACTCATTATTTTTGAGCGATTCATCAAACTTTATAAATTCGTCATCTTCTTGAAAAGGCAATTCTTAGCCGATATTTTTCCATGCTTGTTCTTTTCCTGGTGGATCGGCGGAGTATTGGACGACTTTCAACACTTGTTGGATTTTATCGGTGACGTTCGCATTGACACTTTGCCTCATGCTTGCGAATTCACGTTTCATTACGCCTTCTAGGTATAATCCTAGTGATTGATAATCGACTACGTCTAGAAACAGTATAAAATTTTACCAGGATTATATTTTTAGTTTAAAAGAATTAAGAATAAAAATTTAAGATAAAACCTCAAATTAACTTCTAATAACTACAAGATTAATTTTTGATTTTTATAATTTTTTTGTACTAAAATATTTTTCTTCAAGCTAGTTTCTCAATAAAATTGATTTTTTTTGAAAAAATAAATACCAGTTATTTTAACTCGCGACAATTCCGGTATCACCTCTTGTTTGCTATTAATTTTCACATCATCATTTATTAGCGGCTGTTGTGACTTAGCTAATATGTTAGCTACACTTGAGGAATCCATTATTGCAAGTTGCTTTTCATCTCGCGTTGGCACCTCACTTTCAGAACTTTCAACTGCGCGTTTTCTATATGATTTCTCAAGTCTCCGGAGTCCTTGTTCATGATCCTCTAAAATCAGAATAAAGTCAATTCAATAGCACGATTACTTACAAATTTATTAATTTAATTAATATTTTCATATACTTACTTGCTTTAGAGATGACTTTAATGGGATATAATTCCCAGTCGGAACCTGGTGCATACTTTAGTTGAACCAATTTCTGAACTTTATGCTCATCTTTTTTTGACGGCCAAAAACAAAACATTTCATCATCTTTTAACCACGAAATTGGTACTAACTCTACCATCTTTTTGCCACTTATCACTTCATCAAACTCTACCACAGCAAACAGTTTGGCAACGTCTGACATTTTTATTAATTAATTTAAAACTTCTTTAAACCCCAACTTTACGAGAATACACAATAACTACTATGATATAGATCGAAGAACACTAAGGACGCAATGAAATGAACTATTCAGATGCGACTGCGACGTTCGGCTAATAATTTCGTATATATACCATAATATACATTAATACATATTCATGTTTATATATTTTTGTTTGAGGATGCTGTTGTGGTATCCTATCGATAACATAAACAATAATTCTTTAAACCAAATATTACATTTACACTTTCTTGAAAAACGCATTTATGATTTCCAATCATAAATAAATATCCCAAATAATATAATAAACATCCGGCGTTTATGGTGAAATACGTGCTTCGAATCCGAAGCAACGCGTTGAATACACGGTTATTTGCACAGTTGTGTGAAGAAAATGACGAACACTTTCAAAATTTAATATGGTAAATTTGCAGTTACAAGGCGACAGTCTAAATTTGATTAAAACAAAGTCCATCTTATCAGCGTTCATCTTTTGCAACCTTAGTTTAATAAAATTTCGGAAAGACAATACATTAAAATTTGATGTAAAAGTCAATAATAAAATATATTTACTAAACTATTGATTTGTCTAAATGGATTTACAAATGTAATAAAGTCATTACATATTCAGAATCATTTAGATTCAAGAGCACACATTTACGTTTTATATAAGAACATTTCAATAAAATTGTTCGTTCTTCCCAAGAAATTATTTCCATCACACCGACATCATATGAGGAAGCTGGGAAATCAAAAACTTCTTTCCTCTTTTTTTCCATCGTGCCGCATATAAATATATTATTTATATCTTCATGTATTGCGCAATTATGATTTATATTTAGTATTTTATTAATTTTAAATATTTTATTATTACTCAATTGAATTATATTGTCTGGCTTATTATAAAAAATAGTGATACCGCGTAACTTTAATTTTTCAATTTTGAAATACTGTTTTTTATTGTATTCAAATAACTCAGCACATCGATACGTGCATTCACATAAGTCACTTTTTTTTTTAATTTTTACTTTGTCAACAGTTTCCAACTCCTGTAATCGGTTTGCAATTTGGGTGAGGGGTTTTTTTGGTGATTTCACCAGATGTTTAAATAAACCAATATAATTTTCTCCCCAAAATGCCGATATTTCACTGAGAGGAACCCCAAAATGACGAACATCATCTGGTAAATGTAACAAGTTGTGCATGCTGAGAACCTGTGAATCTTCACCGTATTCGGATGGAAGCAATTTAAAAAATGTTTTTAGTTTGTCTTCAGCGTAATCGACATATTTGATAGCATTTAGCTCATCATTCAATATTCTGCATGCTACATACAACAGTAAGAAATGGCGATATCTATTGTCAGATAATACATTTTGAAAAGCAATAGGTCCTACGTAAAGCAAAAAAAAACGAAATTGAGTTGCTTTCCATCTTGTTATCTGATCAATATCAAACAGTTTACGTTCGAATTCAACAGGAATATCCGATGATAATGATTGCATTGTCGTTCTCAAAATATTAACTTTAGATTTTTTAAGCCGAGCACAATGTTTTGGCACTGTCAACAATTTTTCGAGAATATTTTTAATCACTCCGAGATACAATAAATGCATGGAATCAAGAGCAATATCACGCACTGGGTCAAACTGTTTTAATTTTAATAGTTTACATTTCACATTCTCAATATGGTGTTCTAGTTGTTCTTTGTTTTTAAATGATTTTTTTGAGCGTAAATCACAATCCACACTTGGGTATACTCGCTTTCGATTTTTAGTAACACCTTCAACACAACATCTTTCACACGCAAAAAAACCACCTGCATTTTTAATGCTTTTAATAAAAGCTCTTGCAGGAGCATCAGCAACCAGACAAAAAATTTTAAATAAATATTTAATGTCATTTAAAATAAGTCCATTTGACATATAATTTTTAGCTTCATTTACAAAGTCTTTTAAGAAGTCATTGGCTGAAAATGGCTTGGAATCACCACAGTATAATGCAACAGTTACAGGTTTACTTTCATAATTAGGATGATACACTTTCATGATGATAGGCCACACTTGGATTGAAGAATTATTATGTATCGATATTCCATCGATATGTACTTGTATAGATATATTTTTTTCTGTATAAATATCTGGAGATATTATTTTGTCTAGAGAGTTTTTAATTCCAAGATATATATAAGAACCGGTTGTTTCTTTCTTGCTCGTTAATGATTGCATCGGGCGGCAGTGTACTGTCTTCAAAAGTTGCTGAGAAGTTTTTGGAAGATCCTCATGACCTTCATCTCGTAGAATAGTCAATAATTCTGTGACTACATTTAATGTTAGTATGTTAATGTTATCCAGTGTCCAATTACGAAGTTTTTCACGTAATGTCTTTTTTTGTTTAATATATTCAATATTTGTAATACATTCATCCGGAAGTCGATCATCATTGTTTATATTATTAGTAGATTCACTGTCATCACTGGTATTACTTTTACAGCTGTTGTTAAAATTGTTAGTTTTAATAATATTATCATTTTCATAAACCACTAAATCACTTGGTTCTGAAACAGATTCACTAGAATTGTCACCAACATGGTTGTCACTATGAGTTAAATTACTTACACTTACACTGGTTTTATTTTCATCTACATTATTTGTTTCACTAACATTATTTTTCTTACGCAACGGCGAGCGATCTTTTAACTCTCCGATATGAATCAGACATGGTTTTTATTTTAAATCAAAATATTACTTTATTTAATGAAGTCACAAAGAACTAGTGCTGATACTGTAACAACTATGTCGACGTAAATAAGTCGTATGGTATACGTTGCGTCTCAACATCGTGTACATGCTAACATCGGGGAAGTTCGGATACTTTCGGACGTTAGTTTGTTGCTAGGCTAGGTTGTCTAGTCTTGGCCCAAGGCTGGGCTCCCTTGCGTTGGCCATTCTATGGCAAACCAATGTTGGCCCAGGCTAGGGCAATCGTTGGGTCGGCCAAGGCTAATTAGCCCGTCTTGGCTCAAGCATGGGCCAATATCGGGCCGCCAAAGCTGGGCTCCCCAGTACTGGACCAGGCTAGGCCCCGTCATTCAACTCTGGCGGTTCCTACATGGGCTGTTTCCTAACGTGCGACTTTATGGGGTCGTAGGACAAAGCTTTCAGAAAAGTTCTAGTATAGACCTTCTTATTGGGATTGTCTTGCAGGTATTTAACATGCGAATTCATACTACCTACATTCATGAATCTGTTGAAAATTTTCAACAGTTTGATATTCATCAAAACTGTTGCGGCGTTTTTTCTTAGGTTAGGTCATTTAGTCGAGTTATTTGAAATTGAAAATGGGCTTTTGTTGTAATATTTTAAGTATTTAATCATTTTTTCTTGCTGAAATTCATTGTTTGGATAAAATATACCAAAACAAAAACCATCTTATGACAGGAATGATCGATTAAGTTGAAAAAAAATATACAAATTTTCAGTTTTTTTGCAACCAAATTGAATCATTACAATATGGTAGAAGTTCCGGGCTACAGTTTTTTAAATTATAACACTGTCCACAAAACTCGATTAAATGACAAACTAAAAAACGACTAACACCACTGAATTCAGGCACCCGAATTTACTTTACCTGATAAGTAACAAACTTGTTCGACTAGCATAAAGTGACCACATTTTCATTCAGACAAAGCGGGACAAATGGGATGAAATGAGAATTATAATTTAGTTATGCAAGCAGACCAATAATTCAAATATATATATATTTTATTGTATACATACATATACTTGTCTATCAAAATCATTCTACAAAAATGTATTTTATTGGTAACTATAAAAATATTTGTAAAAAACAATAATTTGAACATTATGATTTTTAATTATTAATTTCAATTTTTTATTTAAAAACAAATTATGATTTTCTTCTTATTTTTGATCCGAGTGAATACTGCAATAGAATCGGATCATTTATTAAAGTGTGAAATTTCTAACATAAATTGGTCGAATTATTACTTAATATAGATTGGGCGCTTAATATAGATTTTAAAGTTTATTATTAATGCGATTAATAATAATAATATACTATAATAATAATTAAATAGCGATTTTAATGTTCAACTGCGATTTTTCGGTTGTTCATATTTTATTGATACTAAAAAAAACACTTTCTGTTGCTGCATTTGTTACTGGAAGGGAGAGCGCGTATTCAACATTTTTCAAAATATTTTGGTAAGGAATATTATACTGTTTAAAATGAGGCAATAACTCCGTCCATTTTTTGTCTGTTTCCACATTTGCAGACAAACAACATTTAATTTCTTCATCCGTAACATATCTTTTTACCAATAACGCCTCATCAAAATAGTTATTTACATTAGAGTGCGGAAACACTGATTTTACAATGCAACAGCTCGTTTGGGTTTGGCCCCATTTGCTGGAGCATTGTAAAATCATTTCCGCACGAAATTTGTATAAGATTTTTTGGCCGACAATTATTATTTAAGAAACATAGATTTAGATTAATTACAATATTGGAAATTATTTAATTTTTTAATGTTGGTACTCGCAAACTTTGACATTTTTACTAATTCAAATTTATTAGGTACATAATATGTCAATTTTCCAAATGTCAGACGCACAGTAAAATTATAGTGACAAACATGGTGTAAAGTAGCGTTTTTTAAATTAGATTTTATTGTTTTATACTTAATTTTTTTTGTAAGTGTCCCTGAAAGGTTAAAATTTACTGGTCACTTTACCGCATCGTAACCGTACTTTGCAACATTGTATGTAAAAATCTAGTTTCGCTGGACGTATACACGACGTCAAAGCTAGCTTAACAATTCAGGAGACCAAAAAGGTCATTTTCACAATTATTATTTTTCGGAAAATGGTTACTAATATATTCAAAAGATTTTTCCACATATTCCCATATTATCCCTTTTTTTAATGTGACCGAATGAAAATTTTAGAAAAAGGTGCCATTAACGACGGGATTTTCTAAAAGAAGTCACTAATTTTTATAAATATCTTGAAGAATGGTTCAATTCGAGGATATTAAAAATTTTCTTTGGGTGACATTAAAAAAGGAGATTTTATGCGAGTATGTGGAAAAATCTTATATTATATAGTACAGTACATTTAAAATTAAAAATGCCGATATTTTCTAAAAAGCGGGACAATTTTAAAAATCGGCGGGACGCGGGACTGTCCTACAAAAAGTGGGACGGTCCCGCCAAAATCGGGACGTATGGTCACTTTAGAGTAGCACAGTGTTATAATTTAAGTTTTCGTCTATAATGTAATCATTAAAAAGTTCACTCTTATGGGTTCGTTGATGGCTCGCCAAGTGCATTACAATTTTGTCAATATATATTAGCGATTTTTTTATTTAGAAATGGCATAAAAGGGCCCAAAATAGAAAGAATAATATAAAAAAAACTCGTTCTTAAGCCGTTTTTCGCACTTGTCCATTAGAACTACACATGGACACGTTGTGAAAAATCGCGCTTATTGAACTCGTTCTTTAATATACCATTAATTATTTATTAATTAATTCTATTAATTTTTTTTCTCTTTATGTATTTTCATAATGTTATTGCTTAGCCATCTATTTTATAGTAAGCATTGTGTTTTATAAGTCTGCATTATATTTTCATTACTATATATTTTCATATGCCTTCTTATATGCATATTAGGGTTCCTAATTAAAATAATGATCTATCTATAAATTATTAAAAGTAATGAATTAAAAATCACTATGTTTAAATTAATAATGTCTTATAAATTAAATAAATACAGCTATAAGTACCACTTGAGAAAGTTATGGATTCCCTGCTCTTACTTGCCACGTGAAACCATGTTATTTACAAAAGATACTATATCCTGATAAACAATGATAACACTGGTCAACAAAAAAAATAAATTTTTTTGAGTTATAGCTACTAATTTTACTTAGATTTTCGTTTTTTATTGGACTCTAAAATATGTTTTCTTGTATTTTTCGATATGGCTTCGTCAAGAAGATGTTGTGTGCTTAATCCCGATTGTTTTTACTACATTTGTGGTGAATACATATTTGCAAAATATCAAAAACCTATATCGGACTATGTGAAAACAGCGTATCATCAATATTTTAATAAAACAATACTACATCAGATACTACATCTGTTGATACCTAGCAACATGAGCATAAAAATCCAATTCCTGTACTCGCATTTAGACCGATTTCCACAAAATCTGGGTCATTTTAGTGAGGAGCAGGGTGAAAGATTTCATCAGGATCTTCGGACAACGGAAGAGCGTTATCAGACCTCTGTTAAGTTGGCAGAACCAACGCGGAAAAAAAAATCCGCGCCGGCACATAATAATCCGCTTTTTATTCGCTAACTACAATCGTTAAAAAATTCGTCAAAAAGTCAAAAGAAAAAAATTTCCCGCTCTTCTCATTTCCCGGGAAAATGGGGCCCGCTAACTTACCAAAAAGTTAGCGGGACCCATTCTAAAAATAATTATATTGTGAAAATAATTGCACCGGAATTATCCACTTTTTATCCGCAAACGATTGTAAAAAAAAATTCCCGACCTTCCCATTTCCCGGGAAAATAGAATGCCGCTAACTTAACAGAACGTTAGCGGGACCCATCCTAAAAATAATTATATTGAGAAAATAATTGCACCGGAATTATCCGCTTTTTATACGCTAACGATTGTAAAAAGAAAAAAATTACCGCCCTTCCCATTTCCCGGGAAAATGGGATCTCGCTAACTTAATAGAAAGTTAGCGGGACCCACCCTAATAAAAAATATTTTGAGGGAATAATTGCACCGGAATTATCAGCTTTTTATCCGCAAAACGAAAGCCGCGAGAAAAATAATTTCCAAACTTTTAATTTCCCGGAAATATTGAGTTTTTTTTTCGCGGAATTCGTTTGTGGATGAAGCAAAAGTGTTCTTATCAGGTGCTATCGCGGAGAAATAAAGATATCGGGGAAAAAATTTGCTGAGAGGTAATTTTGAAGAACAAAGAAAGAGAGGGGAGGCAATAGCTACACCAGGGGCAACCTTTTACCCGTGGTGTGCCAAGCCATTCTACCAATATGATAAAGGGTGCTGCCAGAATTTTAACTTATATAATGGGGTTTTAGAGGAGACAAAATTTATACCAAATTTATCTTTTAAACATATTTATTAAAAAAATAACATAAATTAAAAATTTTTAATGCGAACCTTGTCCCTGCACATTTTTGCTTAATATTTCAATATCAGGGGTATAATTTGTGACTTTTAATTTCACACAAGATTCTGAATGTTCATTTGTTAAACGACTTCTTTGTGGACTCAAAATATGTTTCATATGAGAAAAAATTTGTTCACAGAGATATGTGGAACCAAAAGCGGAAAGGAGAGCACATGCAAATTTTTTTTAACAATAAAATCTTTCCGGCAATGACATCCAACAATTTAATATAGCAGTCGATTTTTCCATAGAGTCATCTTCCAGATTTTTTCGTAATTCCTTAAATTTTGTTTTCCATAATTCTGAAGATATTAGTTCGATAAGTTCCATTTCAAAATTATCAACATTCATCCACTCAAAAATTGAAAAATCAAACGGTATTATTAATGGATCTATTAAATCTTTTTATCAGGAACGAAAATATAGGCAAATGAGCTTCAAAGTCTTTGCATCTTCTGGAAAATTCATCTTTGAGTGCTTCAACGTAGGTTTTAAGTTCATCTTTGTCTATGGTCGATTTATTTGCAAGCGCTTTAACATTTGGGAAGTATTTGTAGGTACTAGTATTAATATCACATAAAAATACATTTAATTTTGTAGCAAATCCTGTCCAATATTCAAAAAGTTCGAGCACAGTTTGGCGCTTTCCTTGCAATCTTAAGTTTAGTTCCTTGAGATGTTTAGTTATATCAGTTAGAAACATCAATTTGCATAACCATTCTTTATCGTTAAATTCGGGGAAATGTTGTTCCTTTTCATTAAGAAAAACTTTAATGTGTTCCAGACATGACACAAACTTATTCAAGACATTGCCTCGACTAAGCCAACGAACATGGCTGTATAAGGAGAGGTCGACATATTCATTTTCCATTTCTTCTAAAAGAGATTTAAATTGCCTGTGTGTCAATGAAGAGCGAGACACTATGAAATTAACTATTTTAATAACAGTGTCCATTACAGGAATTAAGCGCTGTGACGAAATTTTGGCAACTAAATTTTCCTGGTGTATTATACAATGAAAGTTCAATATTTTATATCCAATATGATTTTCAAGAAGTTTTAAGACAAATCCTTTATCCTTGCCAACCATTGCAGGTGCGCCGTCAGTAGTTACACAAAATATTTTTTTGATATTAATTTTCTTGCTTTCAAAATAATTTATGAATGAAGCAAGAATATCCTGCCCCTTAGTTGTCCCAGACAGAGGAATCAAATTGCACAATTCTTCATAAACTTGACCTTTATCACAATACCGTACAAATACTGCAAGCTGCGCAATATCATTTACATCTGTACTTTCATCAACAGCGACGCTAAATGCAACAGATTCTTGTAGTCCAGAATTCTGTTTTGTTGTCACATTGTCTGCCATTTCAGTTATTCTTCTTTCAATCGTTCGCGCAGAAGCCGATATTTCTCGAATTCGGGATAGTATGGTTTGTTGGTTAGGTAAATCGCTAAACAACTTTTCTGCACTTTTTATAAAGATTTCCTTTATATATTCCACATCTGTAAAGGGTTTGCCTTTGGCAGCTATGCAATGAGCAATTGCGAAGCTGCATTCTGTCGCCTTAGGCTTCGTTCCAGTTATTCCACAAAAAAAGCTACTTGTTTCTTATAACCAGAAACAGCTCTCTTTATAGTTTCACATTTCTCATCGTTGCTATTAAATGTGGACTGATGTTTGGTTTGGAAATGTCTTTGTACGCTTGACGTGCGGCATACGACACTTTCGTGACATATCACACATACAGCACGATCCTTTTGTTGTATAAATCCATATTCATTCGTCCAATAGGCTTGAAACCCGCGAATATTTAGTTTTTGTTTCTTTGCCTCCATATGATTAAATATGGATTAAAAATAACAAATATTAAACCAATAAGGTACAAGTCTTACAAAAAAGTTAGAACGGAAAGTAACGACCAGTATTAAACGAAATGCAAGTTTTACTGGATTGCAGGAAAATATGCGCAGCACAAAACGAGAAAGAGAGGGGCGAATGTATTCCGGCTTGAACATTCGTATAAGTCCGCTTCGATAACTAGTCGGTGCTGCGCATGTTTCATTCATTTTGCTCCGAATGCGTTTCCACAAAAGCATCGCGCAGATTTTCGTGACATTGGCAAGCCTCCTTAGATAAATTATATAATTAAACATTTTCTCTTATTTAAAAATCACTTCATCTCGATATGTTCACGATTTCCCTGATTACTAGAGGTCAGAAAAAAATACGGTGCCGTATTTTTTTTCGAAAACCCGTATTTTTGATGTTGTTGTAATAAGCTAAATTAAATATTTTATGTAAATATTAAAAAAAAACGGCCCTAATGAAAAATTTAAACAAATATTCCCCTTATACAATAATAAATCCTTTGATAAGGGCATTTATATTCATCAAAAATAGTTGTTAAAAAATTATTTTTTTATTTTATTTAAATGTTTATTTTTTACAAAAAATAGCTTGTTTACTAGGAAATTTATAGCAAATTCAGACCCCCCCCCCCCCACAAAAAAACCGTTTTTATTCAGTTATAGCAAAGACAACAAAGTGAACATTCGCTAGGAATACCGTATTTTACCCCCTAAATATATATTATAATTAAATTATATAATATTATTTTAAAATACCGTATTTTTCACCGTATTTATTCCGAACTCTGCTATTTACTTTGTAGAGTGCCATTCAGAAACTCGTCGCGTGCCAAGCCTAGCACGCGTGCCATAGGTTGCCGACGCCTGAGCTACACTAACTACAACTGCCCTCTCACCCCACCGTAGGTAGGAGGCAGGCAACCAAAAGAACATTTCATTTTTGAAAAGACCTAACATACCGCTTGCGTCTTTGAAAGTGTTAAGGCACTTTCAAAGACGTTTGCACCTTTGAAAGGTCCTAGTATGCCGCCCGCATCTTTGAAAGGCCCTGGCATTTCGGCACCCCGCCGATGCCTTTTTGAACGAGCCAATAGAAATAACGTGTGACGATTCAGCTGGGGAAAAATAAAAACATTTAGACTCCACCCCTTTCCTAAATCCGCTATCTATTTCCGGGTTGGAATGAATACGATGGGTTTCATGAATCACCGATACCTATGATGGATTCGAGGAATGTCAGCCCGAAATTACTTATTTATTCTCGTTGCGATTAATATAGAACTTTAACTATAGAATTGTTTTCAGAGGTTTATCAGAATTTTAACAGAACGTAATAAATCAAATTTTCATCTAAATAATCCTAGATTCTTCTCTTCTTCGTCATTATCTACCCTTTTCTTTCTTTGTTCTTTAAAATTACCTCACAGAATTTTTTTCCCCGGTATCCTTATTTCGCCGCGATAGTACATGATAACCTTTGCTTCATCCACAAACGAACTCCGTGAAAAAAAAAATCCCAACTTTTCCAGGGAAATGAAAAGTGAGAAATTTTTTTTTCTCGCGGCATTCGTTTGCGGATAAAAAGCGTATAATTCCGGTGCAATTATTTCCTCAATATCATTATTTTTAGGATGAGTCCCGCTAACTTTCTGTTAAGTTGGCGGGACCCCTTTTTCCCGGGAAATGGGAAGTGCGGGAATTTTTTTTCTTTTTACAATCGTTTTTCAAATCGTTTTACAAAAATGGGAAGAGCGGGAAATTTTTTTTTTACATTCGTTGGCGGATAAAAAGCGGATAATTCCGGTGCAATTAACAAGAAAACAACATCAATTAACAATCAACAAGAAAAAAAAATTCCTCAATATAATTATTTTTAGGATGGGTTCCGCTAACTTTATGTTAAGTTAGCGGGACCCCATTTTTCCGGGAAATTGGAAGAGCGGGAATTTTTTTTTACAATCGTTAGCGGATAAAAAGCAGATTATTATGTTCCGTCGCGGATTTTTTTTCCGCGATGGTTCTGCCAACTTAACAGAGGTCGTTATCAGGGGTGGTGAGGCCTACATATGATGGCAGACCACTGCTGGAGTTTGCAACGAGATCTACCTAAAGTCGTTCAATCAAGGAAATCTTATAAAAGATCATTTGCTAGTGTTCAATAGAAATTTTGTTAAGATAATGTATTATTTTTCTGTATTTTTTTGTCAAAATAATAAAACTGTATATTTCAAAAGGTAGAGCTGTTAGAAATCTCCCAGTATTTTTTTCATAGTCAGGGCCATAGAAATACTCAATAACAGTAAAAATAGTGAAGGAAACAAAACTTGTGTTGACCAGTGTAGTTAATGAACATCCATAGACTCGTTTCTGCTTTTTGGCCTCATCAGTATGCATTTATCATCTAATTTCAAATGAAAATAAAATACAACTTACTTTGTGTAATACTCACTCTCTTAAGTGGTACTAATAACATTTTCTACAAAAAAAAACTGTGCTAGTTACAAAATTAAACATTTTATTTAATATTTTCTTTTATGTATTTTTATGCGAATCCAAAAAATTGCCAGATTATTTAAATATCGAAAATAAGTTTCATAGTAAATTATTTGCAAATTACATAAGCATTTGGACATTATTTGTGGCTATCACATTTGTTAGATTTATTAGTAGTTTCAACATGTATATTCATAGTGTCACTAGCATTACTTCTGGAAAATTATTATCCGAAAAATCAATATATAATAAACATCTAATAGAAACTAATCATTAGAAAACATTATAACAAGTAAGTTTGATGGAATTCCCATTAAAAATTAACATATTTCATAACAATTATTCCTTAAAAAACAGTACATAATGTTTTAGTTTTAACACTATACAGACGCGATTACAAAGGTGTACATCGTCAAATTCCGGAAGCTTTTTTATATAATTAATAAAACTTGAAAAAAAACATGAAAAATATAAAATTAAAAAAATATTACAGAATTTTTAAAGGAAAATCGGAAAAGTTGAAAATTTTCAGAATCAAAATATTACTGGGGGCTAGTTTTTTCTATGGCAATTTTCAAAATTCCTGTTTTTCCGAGGGTCTTTATGAGGAATTTTCTAATTCTTTGGTCGGGATCCAAATCTCAAATCCGACCGTCAGCAGTTCCCAAACATTTCGTTCTTAGTTTCGCCATTTCCAAAACGCCTGGGAAAAAACGATTTTTTTCGGAAAATCGTAGCTGTAGCTATAAAAAAGGAATTAAGAATTTTCAAGCAATTCCTTCAGTTCCCCATCGTCCAAAATCTAAGCATCAAATTTTTCGAAAGTAGAGGGGAAACTGTCCAAAAAACTTTTGCAGCTGCCTGAGGTATGGTCCATGCATATAACGATATATCTGAAAATCTAGTAAAACCATAACTTTCCTTAGTTTGGTCTAAAATCAAGGAAAAACTTATTTTCCAATGACGCCTTTTTGTTCTTCATGGTCTGATCCAAACTGTAAGTAGAGATTCTCTAACATCTCCAAACTCCTTCGGAACTCTAAAACCTAAGTAATAATTTTCTCAAAAAACACTTCAAATATTCCACAAAACTAAAGATTTCTGTTTAAAACTTTTCTAAACGAAAATATATCAAAATCCCAGGAAATCAAACCGATTTTCCAATTCTTTTCCTTTTAACGATTCGAGAAGGTAACTGGAAACTTCCGAGAGTCCTCCAGTCGGCTTTCTGCCGGGAAAGGAAACTGAATGAGGATACTGAAGACTGCCGATAGTTCTTCAGTCGGCTATCTTCTCGGAAAGGTTTTCTTTAAAAAATAACGTATTAGTACGTCAACTAGTATAGGAGCTACTTTGATTATAAATTAACGTACTACTTACTACGTTCGTCGTCTACCAAATTTTAAATAAGCAAAACGTATTAATACGGCAACGGACTGCAAACTGTTTAATGAAAATTTGATAAAACACAACAATTTCTCTATATTTAGGCATTCATTAAAACATTTTCATTTATAATTAAAAAAAGAAGCAGAATAAATGAATTTCATTATATACATGAAAAACTCAAATTAATTAACAATATTTGCACATGCAACATTTAAATATAATTTGTGCTAATTATATTACCTTTGGCAAAAAAAAACCAAACGTGTTTAATTAATATCGAACGTTCTGATTCATTCAGATAAAATCCCATTGACGAGATAAAAGAAATAGCTAAATATAGGAATTGTGGAAATATGGTTAAGCTTCTTTTCATGTGGGTTGGAGGGAGAATTAGCCCTTACCGTTACGAGGCACTGGTCTCGGGTATGTGTCTTAATCGTTGCTTTTTTTTACGGTGGTAAATTTTGAGGGCACATATTGGAGTTAATAAGACAATGTTTCCGACTGGTAAATATTTCTTGGGGGGGCGGACGGTCTGTGCTGAAGGGAGAGATTAAAGTAGACTTGAAATTGGATGGATTTTATGTGTATTGTGCTAATGAATTAATTCGCCATAGTAATTCTTAATTAGCCGGGGATTGTGTGCGTATTGTTTCGAGGAGTTTCGCAAGATGCATCAATTCGCGTAAGCAGGGAAATCTAATTAAGTAGTTGCCGGCGTCATTGCCAATCTAATTTAGCGATATTTGCCAAGGGTTGAACAAGTTACGGTCAAAGTAACTTACTTTATTTGTCCCCCAGAGCTACTTCAACATATTTCAGGGCAACGTCTGCTTTATTTCACCCTTATTCTTCCACTCTTTCCCTTTTTTATTTCGTTTACAACTAATCAATAAACCCTCCTAATCTACTAATTTGATTTATAACCACTGAATAATCAAAAATATAATTACGAAACTTTCACGAAATTTTGTCGCTCAAACAAAAACAAAAAAACTTAATACACAATCACAATTCACAAGGCGAACAGCAAAAAAAGACAATAATAAAAGAAATTCATTTACCAAGAATTTGCTTAATTGAAAAGGAATTGCTCGTTTAATATTAATTTATTATATATCAAAATACCTGACATATTTATTACAAATTCTACTTACTTTATCATTAATTTATATTTGGGCTTCTGTTCGCAAACACAAAATCAAACACAAAAGTTATTGCTGTTCGATGCCCACTAGAATCTCCTCAATACTTCAATTTATAATTTAAATTAAAAACCTATGTAGAGCAAAGTTTTACAGTTTTGTAACTAACAGTACAAATTAAAAAAAGCTCTGTTATAGAACAAATAGGGCAATTATTAGTCAACTATAATTAAGTATCCAAATATATTTACTATATCTATGTATATTTATTATATCTATGTTTTATCTATGTATTATATATATATATATATATATATATATATATATATATATATATATATATATATATATGTTGTATTGTTTTCTCGGGGATTCCGCGTTGATGCTGAGGGTTGGCTCTGAAAAGAACCGGATTCTCGACGTTTCGGCGAACTAACATTCGCCATTCTCAAGAGATATATGCGTCCGTACGGGTCAACCGTTCGACGCATACTGAGAGCTCGTTCGTGCGATGCGACTACTTATAGCTGTCTGGCTTCGGGTCATGCGCGTTGTGTGCGATGCTTCGGTTCGGTTGTTTGTTTGTTTTGTTGGTCGTACATGAGTCTGGGGTGTCTGGGATTGCATTTTGAGGGTGGATATGATCGGTCGCCATGCTGGGGGCAGTCTCAAGGAATCGTCTCTCGTGTTCATGCAGTAGTCTCGTTTTTCTATCTCTATGGCTTCTCTGTACACTCGTGACATTTCGTGGCTAATCTGTGCAACAGTCCTTGAATTTCTAAAGTCCATCCAGTGACCAGTGTTTGTGTGTTGGACAAGTGCCGATGAAACTTTATCTCTGTGTCTGATTGAAACTACATGTTCTTGAATCCTAGCAGATATTTTTCTATTGGTACGTCCAATGTAGGTCCGTTCACATGTTCCGCAAGGTATTTCGTAAATTCCATGGGATTCTAACGGGATGGTGTCTTTAACGCTGCGTAGCATGGAGGATATTTTCTGGTTAGGTTTGAAAATGGTGTCGATGTTGTGTCTTTTAAGTATTCTGGCGATTTTGTCAGTTGATCCATGAACATATGGTAGGTATGCTGTGCTAACGGGTTTCTGGCGTTCTTCAGTTCTTTGGCTACTGTTCTCTGTACGACGGAAAGCTCTGGATATTAAGCTGTTTGGATATCCATTTGAAGAAAGAGCTTCTCGTAAGTTCCTCAATTCTTTCGGTAAGTTAAGCTGGTCGGCTAGTCTTTTGGATCGGGTGGTAAGAGTGTTGACTACAGATGCTAGTTGTTTGGGATGATGGTGCGAAGAAGCGTTCAGATATCTGTCTGTGTGTGTTGGTTTCCGGTACACAGTGTGGCTCAAAGTGCCGTCAGGTTTCTTCTGTACCAAGACATCCAAGAAAGGAAGTTGTTGATGCTTTTCTATCTCCATTGTGAATTTAATTTGGTCGTGTTGGGAGTTAAGATGGTTAAGGAATTTGTCCAGCTCTGGTCTGCCGTGGGGCCAGATTACAAATGTGTCGTCAACATATCTTAACCAGAGTGTAGGTTTAAGTGTGGCTGATGAGATTGCCTTTTCCTCAAAATCTGTAAGAAATATGTTGGCTATTACTGGGGATAGAGGTGAACCCATTGGTGCTCCTTGGACTTGTTTGTATATTTGACCATCGTACCTAAAGTATGTATTCTTTAAACAATGTTCTGCCAGATCTGATACATACTTTTCTGGTTTTAATTTTGATCTTATGATATTTAAGGCCTCAGGGACCGGTACTTTTGTGAATAAAGATACAATGTCAAAGCTCACAAGGAGGTGGCCGGGCTGGAGTTGGTGATTTTTCAGTATGTCTATGAAGTGTTCAGCATTGCGGACATAGGAATCACAATCTTCTGCGTATGGTTGTAAACATTTTGCTAAATGTTTCGCAAGAAGTTGGACCGGTGAACCAATGGAGCTTACTATTGAAGAACGCCAGAAACCCGTTAGCACAGCATACCTACCATATGTTCATGGATCAACTGACAAAATCGCCAGAATACTTAAAAGACACAACATCGACACCATTTTCAAACCTAACCAGAAAATATCCTCCATGCTACGCAGCGTTAAAGACACCATCCCGTTAGAATCCCATGGAATTTACGAAATACCTTGCGGAACATGTGAACGGACCTACATTGGACGTACCAATAGAAAAATATCTGCTAGGATTCAAGAACATGTAGTTTCAATCAGACACAGAGATAAAGTTTCATCGGCACTTGTCCAACACACAAACACTGGTCACTGGATGGACTTTAGAAATTCAAGGACTGTTGCACAGATTAGCCACGAAATGTCACGAGTGTACAGAGAAGCCATAGAGATAGAAAAACGAGACTACTGCATGAACACGAGAGACGATTCCTTGAGACTGCCCCCAGCATGGCGACCGATCATATCCACCCTCAAAATGCAATCCCAGACACCCCAGACTCATGTACGACCAACAAAACAAACAAACAACCGAACCGAAGCATCGCACACAACGCGCATGACCCGAAGCCAGACAGCTATAAGTAGTCGCATCGCACGAACGAGCTCTCAGTATGCGTCGAACGGTTGACCCGTACGGACGCATATATCTCTTGAGAATGGCGAATGTTAGTTCGCCGAAACGTCGAGAATCCGGTTCTTTTCAGAGCCAACCCTCAGCATCAACGCGGAATCCCCGAGAAAACAATACAACACAGGTATCTATCCGCGAAAACCTCAAATACAACATATATATATATATATATATATATATATATATATATATATATATATATATATATATATATATATATATATATATGAATCTATATTATCTATGATATTTTAAACTCTATTATGATAAATAATTTAAATTATAAGATATCTTATAATATATTTGAATCTATAATAAACAATTAATCTAAATTATTTATTAATTGCTATTTTTGTTAACTTAATTCAAGTTAAGTTTATAGATATTAAATAGTTATAAATTTAATTTAATTAAAATTGTTTGTTCGAACTTTTTAGCATAATCCATGCGGGGTATATAGAATTTTACAAAATCAGATATCACGGGTATTTACAACGTTTCAAATGTAATTTATGCATTTAATTAAAACTTTCGTAATCTCTCTGTATTTCTTTAAGAAAAAAAATGTTGCGTGGAAAATATAATATCTTCTTACATGAGGACTCGGACTTAGTTTGTTAAGGGTATTATTTAATTACTACCACGATCTAGTTTACCAATGTAAATTATTACAACTGATAATCTGTTACAACTTAATCCATATTAAGTTTCTACAAGAAAATTAAAACATATTTACCAAAGCGCTTCAACAACCTGGTATTTCATTTTGATAAATGCTGATGGAAATGCTTATCAGACAAATAAATGTTATCAGACTAGTCTTGTTTGTCTATCCTTGTCGGTCTAGTCTTGTATGTTTAGTCTTGTCTATCTAGTCTTGTCTGTCTAGTCTTGTCTGTCTAGTCTTGTCTCTCTAGTCTTGTCTGTCTAGTCTTGTCTGTCTAGTCTTGTCTGTCTAGTCTTGTCTGTCTAGTCTAGTCTGTCTAGTCTGTCTAGTCTGTCTAGTCTGTCTAGTCTGTCTAGTCTGTCTAGTCTGTCTAGTCTGTCTAGTCTGTCTAGTCTGTCTAGTCTGTCTAGTCTGTCTAGTCTGTCTAGTCTGTCTAGTCTGTCTAGTCTGTCTAGTCTGTCTAGTCTGTCTAGTCTGTCTAGTCTGTCTAGTCTGTCTAGTCTGTCTAGTCTGTCTAGTCTGTCTAGTCTGTCTAGTCTGTCTAGTCTGTCTAGTCTGTCTAGTCTGTCTAGTCTGTCTAGTCTGTCTAGTCTGTCTAGTCTGTCTAGTCTGTCTAGTCTGTCTAGTCTGTCTAGTCTGTCTAGTCTGTCTAGTCTGTCTAGTCTGTCTAGTCTGTCTAGTCTGTCTAGTCTGTCTAGTCTGTCTAGTCTGTCTAGTCTGTCTAGTCTGTCTAGTCTGTCTAGTCTGTCTAGTCTGTCTAGTCTGTCTAGTCTGTCTAGTCTGTCTAGTCTGTCTAGTCTGTCTAGTCTGTCTAGTCTGTCTAGTCTGTCTAGTCTGTCTAGTCTGTCTAGTCTGTCTAGTCTGTCTAGTCTGTCTAGTCTGTCTAGTCTGTCTAGTCTGTCTAGTCTGTCTAGTCTGTCTAGTCTGTCTAGTCTGTCTAGTCTGTCTAGTCTGTCTAGTCTGTCTAGTCTGTCTAGTCTGTCTAGTCTGTCTAGTCTGTCTAGTCTGTCTAGTCTGTCTAGTCTGTCTAGTCTGTCTAGTCTGTCTAGTCTGTCTAGTCTGTCTAGTCTGTCTAGTCTGTCTAGTCTGTCTAGTCTGTCTAGTCTGTCTAGTCTGTCTAGTCTGTCTAGTCTGTCTAGTCTGTCTAGTCTGTCTAGTCTGTCTAGTCTGTCTAGTCTGTCTAGTCTGTCTAGTCTGTCTAGTCTGTCTAGTCTGTCTAGTCTGTCTAGTCTGTCTAGTCTGTCTAGTCTGTCTAGTCTGTCTAGTCTGTCTAGTCTGTCTAGTCTGTCTAGTCTGTCTAGTCTGTCTAGTCTGTCTAGTCTGTCTAGTCTGTCTAGTCTGTCTAGTCTGTCTAGTCTGTCTAGTCTGTCTAGTCTGTCTAGTCTGTCTAGTCTGTCTAGTCTGTCTAGTCTGTCTAGTCTGTCTAGTCTGTCTAGTCTGTCTAGTCTGTCTAGTCTGTCTAGTCTGTCTAGTCTGTCTAGTCTGTCTAGTCTGTCTAGTCTGTCTAGTCTGTCTAGTCTGTCTAGTCTGTCTAGTCTGTCTAGTCTGTCTAGTCTGTCTAGTCTGTCTAGTCTGTCTAGTCTGTCTAGTCTGTCTAGTCTGTCTAGTCTGTCTAGTCTGTCTAGTCTGTCTAGTCTGTCTAGTCTGTCTAGTCTGTCTAGTCTGTCTAGTCTTGTCTGTCTAGTCTTGTCTGTCTAGTCTTGTCTGTCTAGTCTTGTCTGTCTAGTCTTGTCTGTCTAGTCTTGTTTGTCTAGTCTTGTCTGTCTAGTCTTGTCTGTCTAGTCTTGTCTGTCTAGTCTTGTCTGTCTAGTCTTGTCTGTCTAGTCTTGTCTGTCTAGTCTTGTCTGTCTAGTCTTGTCTGTCTAGTCTTGTCTGTCTAGTCTTGTCTGTCTACTCTTGTCTGTCTAGTCTTGTCTGTCTAGTCTTGTCTATCTAGTCTTCTCTATCTAATCTTGTGTGTACTCTTGTCTGTCTATTCTTGAATGTCCAGTCTTGTCTCATTAGTCTTGTCTATATAATCTTGCTTTTATTTACTCCGCGAAGCCGGAGTTTAGTCGGAGCTGTGCAGACAAGCGGCCCGTAAGAACTCTATTAATCATTCCGGAACTGCTTTTAGCATGTCTCCAGAGGGATGTTTGTAAAGTGGATTGGTGTTTTTGCTCGCTAGCTGATAATTTAGCTTGGTTGTGCTCTCTGATTGTTTCTTTGGCAAAAATTGTTTCTTTCAAGTTTATGACAAACGTTCCTCTCCCAATTTTTTTTTGTACCACATGTAATTCATTGTATGGCTCGGATACCTGGACCCTAACAAAAGCAGATGAGACGTTACTATCAAAATTTGATCAAAAAATCCTAAGAAAGATTTATGGTGCTGTCCAAGAAGCCACGTGCTGGTCCATGACTGGATGGTCCTTGCCAGAGACCGGAAAGGATGGCGGACGAGGCTGGAGAAAGTCAAGGCCCTGTAGGGCTGTAGCACTACTGATGATGATGACATATAATTCATTATTCTTCCTGGTTCGAACGGTATTTCAGCACTACTTTCAGTTTTTTTATCTTTTTCAACGTCTCATCTCCAGCAGTCAAATGTTGTATGGCGTACCGAGTATATCTCGCCACAATATTCGTAAGAATTATTCACGGCGGCTCGTATTTGATGCAGGTAATCAGAGAGTGACCAGAGAGGAATTGTGTTAGGTGATAATTTGTCGCAACGTACTTGCTGCCCAGCCATGTCGAGATGTCTGCTATGACCAGTTTGTCCATTGGCCCTTGTTCGACGCCCGGTATCTTCTTTGCCATTTCTCTAGAAGGTGTGTTCTAGCTATTTTTCTTGCTTTCGTGTTACTACCATTCAGGTACCATTCAGCTCTCTTGTTGACTAAGAGGTCTCTGGAAGGTATGCCCGCGATTACTAGGGCGTAGAGACCCTATTGGCGGCATTTCTTTGTATAGCTGATAGCATCGGTGCATTCCTTTCCATAATCATGCTTTTAGACCACGTTGGAGTGGTGTATAGCATAGTGGATTGTGTTACCATGCCAAGCTGTCTGTGTTTGTGGCTTCGTGTATAACCTACATTGGGCATAATTATAAATAAGGCTTCGTGAGGTGCGGGACGAAGGAATATATTTTGTCTACTACTACGCCACGGTAAATTATTTTATCCTTTGGTCTCTTATACTCTGAATTTTATTAGTTTTGATCTTCTAAGCCAGTGGTTCCCAACCCTATGCCCGCGGGCACCGTGGCGTCCGCCGACCGTTTTACGTGTGCCCGCTGCAAGTAAACGTAACCAAAATTGCAGTATATATTGCAAAACTTATTCAAGTAAGGACAGAAGAACTGGCTAGAAATTTTGGACATTGAAAACGACTTTTTCCTAAAATCCAATGTATCAGATGAGGACTTCTTGAAAAGGTGCCCACCGATCGACTGGCGTTCTAAAATGTGCTCTTGATTGCAAAAAGGTTGGGGATCCCTGTTCTAAGCTCAGTAAGTAACACAGCTTCGGACTTTTCCGGTGCAAGCGTTAAGTTATTGGCTGTTATACACTCTATTACTAGTTGTATTTCGCGGTTTACACTTAGCATTGTGATAGTTTTCGTTCTAGATCTACCTACGAGCACCAGGTCGGCGGCAAAGCCAATAAGTGTGACCTTCAGGGAGGGTGAGTCTTAGGACACCGTCATATAGGATGTTCCAAGAAGGTGGGCTTATAACTGAACCCTGCGGGCACCCCTACTCAGTTCGGTCTCCATTGTATTTCGAACTGTTGCTAGTAATAGGGTTTTGTCACCGACGTAGCTCCTCAGCATGTTTAGTAGATGCCTCTTCTTGTTAGTTCATGCATTATAATCCTACAATTTGCACTAATAAAAACATTACGCTAAACGAAGGTGATAAATGCGCATATCTTTCTAATCCTTATGGTGCTTTCTCTAGCCTCCTCAGTGTTACTTAACACAGTATTTATCGCACTGATTGTGGATCTGCCCTCTCTTACGCCGTATTTTCCGGTTACAGTCCCGAGTTCTCTTTTTAGTCTTATCTTGTGTATTTAGCCTTGTCTCTCCGGTCTTTTCCGTACAACCTTGTCTTCGTAACCTTTTCTATATGAGCAACTAGTTCTGCCTGTATATTAGTTTTTGTCAAGGCTTCTAATTAATGTTTTGGGTTTCAAGTGGGCAGTTAGGGGGTTTTAGGTCTGTGTATCAATTAGTTAATTTCAGAATGCAAGAGTTTTGAGGGTTCGATAGTTAGCGGAGTTGATAAGAAACTTCAAAACTATTGATACGGTTCTGTGAAAATTGTAGTTGGTGAAGTTTTAGAAGCTGTAGTTGGTAAACTAGATTCTGCGAAATTATTACACGCAAAGGGTTGTGGAAAGTTTCACCTGAAACCAAATTTTACAAAAACAAATTTTCCAAGTATTGATATAATTTAGTTTTAATAGTTTTCGTAAGTAAATTAGTTTATTTTGAATAATTTCAGAATAAACTTGAAATATTTTATAAGATTTGATAAATTAATGACATTTAATTATTATGGATAAAAATAGATTTTTTGATTGGAAGGAGGAAAATTTGTAATGGTATGAATATGTGCAGGAAATATATTAATTAAATATCCTGAAGAAGCTAATTGGGTTGTGAGAGGCGGAAGTGGGTTTCGTATGAATGTAACGGTTTCGCACAAAAGTGTGTATGTACTCCGGGTATTGGATTTCCGTCGCTCTAGAAAACGACGTTTCCAGTACGCTCCGGTTACGTTTCCATCCGTAGATTGTATTTTTAAGGAGCATTTGGCCCGTAAAGTTAAGTATGAAATGCAAATAAACCAGCAGTAAAAATAAAGCGGAACTGAATGGAAACAATAATATATTCATGGAGGTTCAAATCGAAACTAAAATAAATGTACGCGTGAAGGGAGTCGACACAAGCTATTTTTTTAGGTTGTTCCTGGCGAAAAATCGATTTATTTGGGTGTTTATTTTTTTAGGAAGGATTGATGGGAAGGAATAACGTGTACGTCGGTGCGTCTGCTCTTTGCCGACTCGTTTATGATGTAAATGTAATTTGTGCGAATGTATATTTTATGCGCTTCTTTTGCCGAATAACAAATGTTGCGAACTTTTTTATTGATGTTACACTTCACCCGAGTAGCTATTAACGCGTTCAGATTTACATTAATAAAAAATGAACTCTTGTTGTTTTTTCATCAGCTATTCTTGTTCCTCCGCCAACTCTTACTTTGTAGCAATCTTTATTCTTGAAAAACATATACTAAAGCACTTTTTCTTAACGGCGCACCGTTAAGAAACCCTGCGGTGGTCCGTTTTGAAACTCAAAAGTTAAGTTAAGTTAAGTGCGCTATTTTAAGTTTTTGGGCTATTTTTTAATAATGAAGTAAATTTATATAAACATTTGAGTTATAGACATAAATCATGGAATAATGTGATCCTTCTCTAACTACTCATAATATAGTGATATTTATAGAAGCTAATTCTCCGTTTAGCTAGTTTTCACTTAAAGGAAAAAAAAACTACAAAAACTAGATTATTATAAGACGTCGAAAATAAAGGGCTCTTAACTCTTTAAGACGCACCATTTAACTGACTACTAACGATATACTCGCAGCGTGCACCTGTTTTTATGCCGCTGATAAAACTTTGTTCCTGCTATGTGTTTACGTCCTTTTTTCCATTTTGTCTTTGATGCTTTTTTATACTCGTAAACTTCATAGAAGAATTTAACTCGAGTTTACATTTCCCACCCCAACGCGGAATATATGAATAAAGAGCACAGTTGTTATAAACTCTTAATATCCGGTCCTGTTGACTTAAATGATTCAATTTATGTTACGGTAAAGAATTGGAAAGGTAAAATCGATAGACTAAACTGGACATATGTGCAATACCAGGCAGACGAGGCTAGATAGACAAGACAAGAGAGGTAAGACTAGACAGCCAAAACTAGATAGGCAAGACGAGACAAACAAGACTAGACAGACAAGACTAGAGGGACTAGACTGGTCAGTAAGGACTAGACAGACAAAACTAGACAGAGAAGACTCGATAGACAAGACTAGACAGACAAGACTGGACAGACAAGGCTAGACAGACAAGACTAGACAGAAAAGATTAAACAGGCAAGACTAGGCAGGCAAGACTAGGCAGACAAGACTAGACAGACAAGACTAGACAGACAAGACTAGACAGACAAGACTAGACAGACAAGACTAGACAGACAAGACTAGACAGACAAGACTAGACAGACAAGACTAGACAGACAAGACTAGACAGACTAGACAGACAAGACTAGACAGACAAGACTAGACAGACAAGACTAGACAGACAAGACTAGACAGACAAGACTAGACAGACAAGACTAGACAGACAAGACTAGACAGACAAGACTAGACAGACAAGACTAGACAGACAAGACTAGACAGACAAGACTAGACAGACAAGACTAGACAGACAAGACTAGACAGACAAGACTAGACAGACAAGACTAGACAGACAAGACTAGACAGACAAGACTAGACAGACAAGACTAGACAGACAAGACTAGACAGACAAGACTAGAC
This sequence comes from Phosphuga atrata, assembly GCA_944588485.1. NCBI lineage: Eukaryota > Metazoa > Arthropoda > Insecta > Coleoptera > Silphidae > Phosphuga > Phosphuga atrata. Next base: position 34,664,981 of record OX155901.1, read on the forward strand.
AGACAAGACTAGACAGACAAGACTAGACAGACAAGACTAGACAGACAAGACTAGACAGACAAGACTAGACAGACAAGACTAGACAGACAAGACTAGACAGACAAGACTAGACAGACAAGACTAGACAGACAAGACTAGACAGACAAGACTAGACAGACAAGACTAGACAGACAAGACTAGACAGACAAGACTAGACAGACAAGACTAGACAGACAAGACTAGACAGACAAGACTAGACAGACAAGACTAGACAGACAAGACTAGACAGACAAGACTAGACAGACAAGACTAGACAGACAAGACTAGACAGACAAGACTAGACAGACAAGACTAGACAGACAAGATTAGACAGACAAGACTAGACAGACAAGACTAGACAGACAAGACTAGACAGACAAGACTAGACAGACAAGACTAGACAGACAAGACTAGACAGACAAGACTAGACAGACAAGACTAGACAGACAAGACTAGACAGACAAGACTAGACAGACAAGACTAGACAGACAAGACTAGACAGACAAGACTAGACAGACAAGACTAGACAGACAAGACTAGACAGACAAGACTAGACAGACAAGACTAGACAGACAAGACTAGACAGACAAGACTAGACAGACAAGACTAGACAGACAAGACTAGACAGACAAGACTAGACAGACAAGACTAGACAGACAAGACTAGACAGACAAGACTAGACAGACAAGTCTAGACAGTCAAGGCTAGACGGACAAGACTAGACAGACAAGACTAGACAGACCAGACAGACAAGACTAGACAGACAAGACTAGGCAGACAAAACTAGACAGACAAGAGTAGACATACAAGACTATATAGACAAGCCTAGACAGACAACTGGAGAAACAATACTATTTATTCTTATAGCATTTAATTTAGTTTGCCTATTTTAGCCTACTCAGTTTTGTTTAATACATTTTTTTAACTAGCTTGATGGTCTAGAATTTAATGTTTTACACTAGATGGATTAAAATTGATAAAGTTACTTAAGCTAATAAAACTTTGGAATGAAGACAAATTAACTGGTTTGTATAGACTGAAACTAATTACATTTAGTCGCTGTTCCATTGAATTGAACTAAATGGAGCTTTCAGAAATAAAAATCTGTGAATATTTGCACTTAAGTGGAACAATGGAAGTAGTAGTTAATGTGTCATATTCTGTGCAAAACATGTAGTTAGTCCACATATCTCTGGACGTCCGCCGCTGAGCTGTGTAACCGAAGGAGCGTATAAAAACAGTCATTAGTAGTAAAAATGGTGCAGCTGAGGAAGACATAATGAAAGATACGCTTTGTTAGTTTTTATCCCGACAACGGGCTCTATCATAAAATATTCTATCACAATCCCAAAGCAATTTTTTCCAATTAATTTCCACCCTGTACTGTAACAGCGTTTTTGTAAAAAATGAATGCGAAAAGTTATTCAATTGAATATTTTGCCGGCTTTCTTTAAATCTCATTTTGCTCTAACGCGGATAGGAAATTGTTTCACGTTACTGTTATTTATATTTTAAATTTTACATTTCTGATTGGCGTATGCGAATTATGTTTTGGTTCTATGAATGGAAGAAAAAAAACTTCCCGTCGAGTTTGTTAAGACATTTTATGTTCCACATGAAGGTAGTTCTGTAGATAAATGTATAAGTTATTGACAAAATTGTAGTCGGCTCGTAATTGCAGACAAATGGTAAATTACTCCCTTCCAGCTTGTGCTAACTATTTCTGCTTCGAATCACTATAATCGGTATCGACGGCGGAAAGTTTCCCCAGAGCTTGCCTAAAGCTTTTGATAGTTGGACCGTGCGCACGCCCCACGCGATCGTTACGCTTTAATTTACATTTGAATTATTTATTTTGCACACAAGTATATGCTCACACGTACATGTAAATGAAATCCCAGTATTTATTTGTGTCCGTCTAATGCCTGGTGCACTTCAAAATTTGCAACTCGCAAATATTCACTCCGGTGAATTTTGTTATGCATGAAAAGGTTCAAACTTTCCGAAATCGGTTCACAAATTTTATTCAAATCGTATTAGTTCAATGGGGTTTACCATTTGGCTTAATTTAGTTTAAAGCTCTACATTTATAATTCGATAAATTGTAGGTAGTGTTTAAAACTGATTAATCCTTTATCATGTTTCATGGTTGTGGTGGTAACAATGAGCCCGTGTAGTTGTATATTTCAAAGCTCAAACCGCTTGAGCTATGAGATCTTGAAGACGAAGTCTACGCACTCGGTCAGGTTAAATAAAATTTGAAAATTATTACTATGGCCGGATCAAATCAAGTTGAAGGGCGGATCAAAGTTTCGAATCTATCAAAGATTGTTCTACTTCTTTTGTAGAAAATTTTAGAGGTTTATTCTCCTTACGACTACCATAGTATCACATATAGTTTTATTCTGCATTTAATTTCAAATAAATTACAAAAAGATTCAGTTAATTCAGATCATTTTGAAAAAGTTTTTGGGAAAAATCCTAAACTGTGCAATTGTGCCCGTTTTTATAGTAACTAATTTTTCGGGCTTACGTTTCATCAAAACAGACTATTTCATTATTTAGGCTCCTGCGGTTACAATAAAGTACCGATCAGACTAAATGCAGTTTGTCAAATAAGGAAACTAATACAGCAATATGAATAAAAAGAAACAATAAATATTGAAGAATATCCAGAGGTGGACAAGTATTATACATAAAAATCCTTTAATTAAAATTATAAATTAAAATTATACATTAAAATTACAAAATTAATAGATACCTAAATACACGAAATGACACCGTTTGAAAAAAAAATTATCTTCTGGGTTTAATCCAGGTTTCATATTCATCCATGTTATATGGTTCCATATTTTTAAGAAAGAGAAAAAGGTCCTTTAGTATTTTACAATTATTTATTGATTTTTAACTCCTTGGACAGGTTGTTAAATATCAATGATAATGTTTTATCATACTATATGATGGAGTTTTCTCTGTGATTGTTAACTTATGTCTGGGAGGGATGTAGTGCTCTTGCCTGGAATCCCTTTCATTGTGTTTTAGAAAATCTTTGAATAAATGTCTGTGGTTGGATATAAACATTATTCTTTCGTACACGTATGTTGCCGTGGTTGTTAGTAAATTTGCCTCTTTAAACTTTTCTCTGCACGAGTCATTATATTTTAGTGAATGTAGACTGCATATTGCTTCCTTTTGAATTCGAAAAATGTGTTTTATTTGCGATGCGATAGCATTGAATGGGATTATGAAACGAAGCTTAAAAGTTTCTATGTTTCTATTTTAACATTCTCAGGGCGTAAACTGTTTCATTTAGTTTTGGTGAAAGTTTTGTTATTTGGTCTGACCAATCCAACGTATTGTCAATGTGGATTCCCAAAAATCTTACTGACTGTTGGATTGGTAACAAATGATTAGTAACAAATTTCCCAGTTTACATTGAATTGAAAAATTCACTTTTTTTTCAATTCAATGTAAGTATGGATTACCACGTAGTAACTGTCGCAACCATCCTATTCATTTCCTAGTTTAATCTCTACTTTCTATACAAAATTTCTATATATGTTTTATACAAAATCTCGCGTCTTTTGATGAGATATGGTGGAATTGTTTTTTATTTGCAAAGAACATTACATCATGCAAATGACCTCCATGTCTGCGTTTGCATAGGTCGATCCACCAGGCCCAAAACTTTTTCAGTTTGTTTGGATTTCTGCAATGGTTCGATTCACGTTGTTCGACAGTTGGGCAAGAGTTGTTGGTTTATTGGTGGAAACCAGTGTTTCCCAAACTTTCGATATCTGTATACCCCTTCTATAATTTTGATAATATTGAGTACCCCTTGACCCACTCAAAATACGATTTTTTTTTAAATATTTGACAACTTGTTTAAATTGAAAATTACGATTACAGTGATTCAAAAGCTTTGTTCTCGTCAACAATCAAAGTATATTTATTGTTTCCTTTGTTTAGTACATAAACAAAATATAGACAATAGACAATAAACGAAAAATAAAGTTGATTCATAATAAAATATAAAAAAAATAAAAGTAATATTATAAATTGCATTCATTAATCAATGAGAAGGATGAAATTGTTTATGTTGAGACAAAAAATCATCATAATTTGGTTTTCTGCTTGTTAATTTTGATCTGAGATGCGGTTCCACATCCAAAAGCCTTTTGACTTTGTACCTACAAATGCTGAGGAAGCAACTTCACATAGATAGAAAATTCAAGAAGGCAAGTAGTATTTCAGAACTTTCTCTGTTAAATCTCGATAAACATTTTGCAAATGCAATCAGAAGTTAAAGTGCACACCTTACGATGTTTTTTTTTAAATTCGTCAAAAGCTAATTCCAACAATTGGTCTTCGTCTGCATGCGATTATCCTTCTGGCATGGATGTTGTATTAATGATGAACGTATATCTTATCCATTCAATATATTTGTTTAAATCAGGAAAATACTTTTTCAGACGCACTTGTAAATTATTTAAATGCTGTGTTATACATTTCATAGTATCAGCATCAATTTTATCAGCCTTGTTATAAACTAAGGAAGAGAGGGAATTGAGTCCACTTCTCCATTAGCAACTCTCTTTTGCCACAAATTGAATTTTGCCATGGTGGCGTTCACTTTTTCTTGTACTTGAAACAGTGAAGTTTGTTTACTTTGCAACGATAAGTTGAAACAATTTAGAACAGAGAATATATCTGCTAAGTATTCTAATTTACAGAGCAATTTCCAGTCATGTAAACGGTTTCTCAGATCAAATTCATCTCCAAGGAAAACTTGAAGTTCTCATCTATGTTCAAATAATCGGTTGAGAAATTTCCCTCGAGATAGCCACATTTCTTCACATATTTGCGAAAAATGTCTTGAATTCAAAGGACGGCCTTTAATGTAGTTAATGATTTTCACGCTTTCATCCAGAACTTTCTGTAGATCAGCGGGCATCTTACGTGTTGCTAAAGCCTCTCTGTGGATGTAACAATGTGTGGATATGACATTCGGGGCAACATTTTTAATTCTCGCAACGAGTCCTTTATTAATTCCGACCATACTTTTTGCTTCATCTGTGCTTATTCAAACACATATATTCCAATCAATTTTGTTCTCTTGCATAAATTTATTCATAAGATGCAAGTTTTCTTCTTCTAATTGTAAGTTCTACTTCTAATTGTATCTTCTAATTGTAATTGTATGACCAATAATGGCTGGCGAAATAAAAAGTCGTCATGAATTTCTTGATCTTTTTGGTATTTAACAAACGCAATAAGTTTTCCAAAAATTACAATATTAGTGGACTCATCGACTTTTCAACTAATGCATAATAACTACTGAGAAATATCAGACAATAACATCTGTTTCACATTATTAGACATATCAATGTTATGTCAATGAGCTGTATTATTTGAGAGGGGAACGCGGTCAAAAGTCTGTTTTGCCTTATCCCCTATCATTACTTCTGCCATTATCTACCACTCGCGAGTTGGCGTTCAACGAGAGCGGACGTGCGAGTGTATTTAATGTGAAATTTAATAAAAGTTTAACAAAAATTAAAATTGTGGAATATAAAGTTTATGTTATAGACACTGTGAAACATTATTTCTGTTATAATGCCGATGGAATTAAGGTCCAATATACCATCCGAAAAACAATTTGATATATTACAAACGTTTTTACAAAGTTCGGATTTTGAAATGTTTATGACAAATATAATTAAAAAACAAACATGTTGATCCGTTACTAGGTTTGATCACCGACCTAACTAATAAAGTAACATATTTGTCCGAAGTGAATGAGAAGTTGTCAAATTCCATAATTTCTAATGTGCGGGTAAAACCTAAAACTTCACAAAATTGTCAAGGACGCGCAGAGACAAGCAAAGTCAGCGATAGCGAACCGAAAAACTTGCTTGATAAGAATGAAAAAGTTAATTCCCCCACGGATTTGCGAGCTGGTGCAAAAAAACACAACCAAAACAACCGAATCAGAAAACATCGAGACACCGACTCCAAACGTAAATAATCAAACCGATTCAGAAAATACAGTCGTCCAACCCACCGAAGGTGTAAACAACCAAAGATGGGAAACCCAAAGTCGCAAATCAAGAAAAACTTGAAAATCAAATCTTATCCTTGATACTAATGACGAATCTAATCAAATAATAACTGCTACACGTTACGCACATGTTCATGCATTTAAACTTGCTCCAAAACTTTCAGAAGATGATTTATTCCAATATATAAAGAAGAAAAAATTCAATCAGGTTAGATGTACGAAAATTCAGTCCAAACATCCAGATGAGTACTCATCATTCAAAGTTTCGGTGCATTTTGAGGATCTGGAGAATCTATAGAAACCAGAAACTTGGCCTAGAAACACCTGCGTAAAGCGTTTTTTGCTAAGACTCGAAAGAAGAACAGCGAATACATAACAAAGGCATTGTCAACAATAACAATAAATCAAAATACACAATCCTTGGGAAATTCCATTGACAAGCTAGAATATATGCTAGAAAGACAAAAACTATGCCGTTATTTAGTACTAACTGAACACTAGAAAAGCTCCGAACAACTGTAGAGTCTCAAGATAAACAACTTTAGTTTGTCCTCCTATTTCTGTAGAGAAGAAGGAGAACATGGAGGGTGGGCAATTTACTGCAGAAAGGACGTAGCCTGTAAAGCAAGGATTGATATAAATGGCATGGCAGAAAAATAAGTGTTTGAATGCTCTGCAGTCGAGACTCCCATTAGCAGAAGCGAATTAATTATTATTTTTGGAATTGATAGAGCTCCACTTTCGAGTGGGAAAGTGTTCATAAACAAGTTACATGAACTCCTTGTATTATTATCTACCCAAAATAATAATTATATAATCGGAGATTTCAATATAAATATGGTGATTTCCATATAAATATTTTAAAGAAAACTAACCATAGTGAACAATTTACCTCGTTGTTAGAATCATTTAATGCGACACCTACTTTCAAGGAAATAAGTCATCCAAACACAGGCTTGTGTCTTGATAATATCATAGTTAACCTGAATTTATCGTATCACACAGAAACTAATAATTTCCATATATCGGACCACTTTACACAATCGATAACACTGGAATGTGAAAAAGAGGTTCCAATACCCAATACCAAACGAACTAGATTTTTCAACGATCAGAACATGTGCCAACACAGAACTTCTTCAAAATCAATGACTATGGAACTATAGAACTTTTTCAAAATCAATGACTATGATATCGACAGTCAATGGGACATGTTTGTGGAAATTTTAACTCGGTTTAACTACCAACAACACGGTTTCATTAAAGGAAGAAGCATAGAGACTACATGTTTCGATTTCATTAATGGAATAACTGAACATCTCGAAGCTCGTAAAATTCCATTTGGAATGTTTATGGACTTGTCCAAAGAATATGACCTGGCAAATCACAACAAATTGTTTGATAAATTATCTAAATACGGTATAAGGGGAACCGCTGTGGATTGGGTAAGGTCATTTTTATGTGACAGAAAGCAAATAACCAGGATAGTCACCCCACATGGCTACGTAAACTCAACCGCAAGGTTAGCAAACATGGGTATCCCACAGGGAAGCACAATAGGTCCATTGATATTCACGTTGTTTATTAATAACCTTCCCAACACACCCATTTATACGCAGCACTTAATGGTGAACTATGCGGTTGATACGTCACTCCTATTGACCAACCAGACCGTTGATGATATCGCACGTAATGCAAATACGGCAATGTCTTCAATGGTTTCTTGGTTTTTAAAGAATAAATTAATAATAAACAATAATAAAACGAACCTAATTATTTTTAAAACAAAAAGATGTACCTCGTTGTATCCACAAAATATTGAAATTGGTTACGATGTTATTGAACTGTACCAATCAGACTGCTGGGACTTCACATCGACGAAACCCCTGACTGGACTGCACACATTAGTCACCTGGCCAAAAAATTAAATACAGCCAATTTTGCAATGAGATCCCTTAACCGATATGTCAACAAAGAAACTTTGGGGATAGTTTATTTTGCAAACTTCCATTCACATTTGAGGTTTGCTATAATATTTTGGGGAAATGGACTACACTTCAAAAATATATTTAGAATCCATAAGCAAGCCCTACGTATTCTAAATAACTTGAACTACAGAGAATAGTGTAGAGGGCAGTTTATAAAAGCCAACATATTAACTACTGTGGGCACCTATGTTTACGAGAGTATTGTCTTTATTGTCACACATAGAGACTTATTCACGTGTTTTAATAAACCAAGTACAAAAGATACACGATACAATAAAGAACTCTACCTGCTACCAAATCACAAATTAACAATGACGGAAAGAACTCCCCCATATAGCATCCTTAAAATTTACAATCCTCAACTCCAGAAAGCAATTAAATCAATAGAAAATGTAAAACAACTCAAGAAGAAAGTCTACAGTTAAATTAATGAGATAGAACCATACACCCTGGAAGAATATTTCGAAAAAGCTAAATAACTTGGTAAGTATCTTGGCTGCTGGCTTGATTAAAGTCTCTCCAATTGTTTCCGAGGATCTTCGAGAATTTTTCGATAGTCACCCCCTGTCCAACATTACTTTTCGAGATTGATTTAAATCTTTAAGTTTGTTTTCAAGAAAATCGATTGCTTTATCTTTGTACTGATTGTGGTTTGGATGGTTTCATACTTTCATTTGATAGATTTTCAGAACAAATGACGCGAAGTGAAATTGTCCATTTTTCATCTCCAGTCCACGAGAATCCAAATTTAAGATATTCTATGTCGTGCTGACGAGTTTTCTTTACTTTTTTCTTAACAGGTTCAATTTAAAGTAGATCATTCTCGTTCATTTCCAGCGTCCGGCAACGCATACATATAAAACCACATATATGCAGTAGTAAAAAGTAAGGAAGTTTTTTATTATTTCCCTATGTTTGTCATCGAAAAAAATAGTAAGCTGCTTATTACATCAGGCGCAGCCAAAGCCTGGTGCAGCGCGTACGCCTCGCAAATTCCGTTCCGTACCCCAGGTGGTATGCGTACCACACTTTGTGAAACACTGGTGTAAACTAACGACTTAATGTAGCCCAAATGAAAAAAGTGTAAGGGTGTTAGATCGCACAATGTTGGTGGTCACTCGACGTTAACTCTTTTCGAAATAACGCGCCACGGGAATTTCTCTTGCAATAAATCACGCACTGTGTGGCACGCAGCACCATCTTGTTGGAACCACATGTAGTCTATGTTCATATCGTTCACTGTGGGCCATAAAAAGTTTAACATTGTTCTATACTGCTCGCTGTTAACAGTTACCGCCTGATCTCTTTCCTTTCGAAAGATGTACGAACCACTAATGCCGCCAACCGAAAGCTCTGTCTGCGAACTTGCGACGGGAACCGTAGTCCCGTGGAACTCCAAATTTTGCAAAGTTTTCCGCAAAATGCGGAAAAGCTGTTTAAGTTGTCTAAAAAAAACCATCGACAGAAAATGTAAAGATTTCCATCTTCACGCACACTTTCAGCATCAGCAGCAATGTTTTTAGTCGAGCGCCTAGAATGATCACGTGCAGGCTTTACTCGATCAAAAACTGACCCAGTTTCTATCTTTAATAATATCTTTATCAATCGTTCTATCGCGGTATTGTTAGGACGATGATTGCGACAGTAAAAAACAAGTGCGCGCTGTATCTGACTTACAGAGCACAAATTTTAATAATAAATTTTCGCAATTTGTGTGCGTTTATGTACTTTTGCATGTTTGAATGAGGGCTATAGCAAAATACAAACGTAGCTGTATAACAACACAGCGTTTGAAAACCGAACCACAATTAAATATCATAATGGACGCCTGACAATTGAAACACCCTATGTTATTAAAATTTTCGACGGTTTTTAGATTTTTACGTATTGTATATCAAAGTACATGTAGGTAGAATTGTACATAGAGTACGCTAATATATTATTCCTTATTCTTTAAAGATCAGAATTCTTTAAATACTAAACCATTTTCAACAGCATAAAAATACCTTGTTAAATTCACAGCGATACCTTAAAAAGCAATAAAAGTAGCGGAATTCGTTTCAGATTTTCAAAAAGCTTTTTGAAAATTTTATGTTTAATTTATCAATATTGTTTGAAACATTATGTCTAGGTAGATAGTTTAACCCTCCGTTTGGCGCATCGGTCCAGGCAGACCTTTTGCGATTTCATATGATTTTTAATATATTTCTAATTGAGCTAGCGCCTTAAATTTCCTTGACTATTTCTAAACTTTCATTAGCTTCCATTTAAAAAAAATAAAATAAAAGGATACATGTCATACAAGGGTAAAAACAAGGATATGTATTTGAATATACTTCGTTTGGTACATGTGGTCTGTTCGAACCCATATATATTTTATGAGAACTTAAATGTATTTTGAACATTTTACTGCGTTTTTTTTAGTTCCTCTATATCTCACACCAATCCGAGGCGTGCCCTCGAGCATTTCGTATATCGTCCTTTGATCTACCTAGCTCGCAAGCTACGTGTTGGGCCAGTTTAGACAAAGTTTGGATACTGATTTTCTTTCACGATTGGTAGCGGCTTTATCTAACGAAATTCAACGTAATCCTGAAGAAAAGATTGATGAAAATGTTGAACACAATCCATTCAGAGACGAGGTCGACGATAAAGATATGGATTATGTAACTGAAGAAGATGCGTCTGATATTGAAGAGGATTTGGTAACCGAACCCAACGAAATTCTAGATAGGGACGAAGAAGAAGAAGTAGAGGGAGAAGTACATTCTAAAAGTCAACAAGCTGCAACTTATGAATTTTTCTTTGGCAAACACGGTACTAAATGGAATAGAAATGAACGTTCGCGTCATCACAATATTATGCGTTTTCGAGCTGGACCCAAAGAACAAAATTCAGTTCCGATTGAGGTATTCAAGAATTTTTTTTACAAAACATTACATTCATCATCATCTCTGAAACGAATCGTTATGCGAAAGATACATTTCAAAGGGGGAATCCCGATAAAATCCCGATAAAAAACCAAGAGTTTGGAAAGATCTAACGACCACTGAATTAGATGCATTTATTGGAGTATTTTTGGTCGCTGGAGTTTTACACAATAACATGCAAAACACACTAGTTCTTTGGCATACAGACGGCCTACCCATATTCCGATCAGATATGTCTCATAAGCGATTGCTACGATATATCCGTTTTGATGATAGGCGCGCACCTGCATTTCGCCACCAACGAACAGACAAAGCCGCATCAACAATTCGTGATATATGGAATTTTTTGAATGAAAATCTTGTGAAACACTATGATTCGCATGAAAACTTTATTTTTTGATGAACAGCTATTTTCATACGGCGGCAGAACAAAATTTATTCAATACAGTCCATCGAAACCATCAAAATATGGCAATAAAATTTGGTGGGCATGCGATTCCAAAACAAAATATCTGTTGCAAGGAAAATTTTACCTATACAGGCCGTGAAGATGGAGCAAACTAAACAAGGTTAACTTGAAAGTATGTATTGCTGAAGTTAGCAAATTAGTATAGTAACCCTGGTCGTGCTGCTGATAATTTTTTCACCACATTGGAACCAGCAATGCGACTTGCTAAAATTGGCATTGCTTTTGTTGGCACAATTCGATCTAATACAAGATGTGTTCCTGAAGAAATGAAAAACGTCCTTCACGTCCTGTTCTGTCATCTCAGTTTGGATTCCCTGATACGGTTTCCATTTGCAGTTACGTGCCAAAAAAATAGAGCCGTAATTTTATTTCCATCGGGCAGTACATAAAAAATTGTGTCGGAGGAGCAATGAACGCCTCTAACAATGCGATATTTCCATATGTTTCTATGGAGATATACAGAGGTCTGGCCAGACCACATGTGCCAAAGGTTAGCGGACTATGTGCAAAACGGAGGGTTAATAACGAGGTCGACAACAAGCAATAACTTTGAAACCAACCACTCGATTGCATTCAATCTTATTAATATTTTTAACTTGATTTGTTAGTAATAAGTGTAGAAAGTTTGTATAAAAGAAAATAAGTTATGCAAAAGCTTATTTTGTTTAAACTTGATTTTATCCGGTCCTCGTAACAATCTTCAAATCTTACTTACAGTCTATTTTAATATTAGTCTGCATATTACTCACAAGATAATTTGGTAAACGTGGCTTATTTGAATTAATTTGACTGATATACAAATTTAGTAGTAAAATATAAGATAATTTGGTAAACATGGCTTATTTGAATTAATTTGACTGATATACAGATTTAGTAGTAAAATATATGACAAAAATTAAATTTACTTGAGTAACTTGTTATCACTAAACTTTCTTGTAGATACATGTCAATTTTCTTTCCTTCTAATTATAATTCGACTTACTACATTTCTCTTCTTGAAAGTACAATTTCCTTCCTTCCAGTTTTATAAGTCGACTTTCTTCTGTTCTTGTCACTTTCTTTCTTGGTTCCATATAAGTTTAATTTTTAACTTCCTTATTAGAAGTCGAGATTCTTCACTTCCAGTAATAAATTTTTTTTTTAACTTCTCCAATGGTTTTTAAATCTTGACTTTCTTCTTTTGTAGTTTTTAGAATTCCTTGTTTTTGTTTTACAATCCATCCCTATTAAATCTTCTTGTTACAAGCAGACTTCTTCATACAACCATACAAGCTTCTTTATCGTATTGTAACAAATCGACCTTTTTCCTTTCTATATATTATTCTGGTTTGTGAATAAAATTGAACTAATAAGTATGGAGGAGTGGGAAACATATTACAAAGAACTGCTAACAGAATAGAGAAAAGAGTTCCACATTGATAACCTGGATATAGAGACACCCACAAATGAAGAAGTAAATGCGATAACGATAAAAGAAAAAAAGGAAGCCCTAAAAGAATCTAAAAATAAAAAGGCTGCAGGGCCAGGAAATATCCCAATTGAACTAGTTAAAAATGGACCAGAATTATTACTAGAGCTGATAGCCAAGATCTTCAACAAATGTCTAATAGAAGGCGACAACATTCCAGAAGATTGGAATATTGCTCATATGAGCTCAATATATAAAAAAGGAGACAGAAGACAATGTAGTAACTATAGAGGGATCAGCGTAACTAGTGCGCTTAGGAGGTTGTACGGCCGGATACTAAAAAAAAGAATTGAAAGCAGCATCAAAGAAGTAGAGGAGCAAAGTGGCTTCCGAGCCGGGAGATCATGCATTGACAATATATTTGTTATTCAACAAATTATAGAAAAGCGGAAAGATAGAAATCTACCCACACACCTATTATTTATCGACTTGGAGAAAGCTTTCGATACGGTACCCTGGAAAAAGCTTTTTGAAGCATTGTCGAGGATTGGGATAAATAGTGTATATTGTCGAGCAATCAGAAATATATATATCGGGTCAAAAAGTGCAGTCAAGATAGGAAACGTTATATCGCGGCCTTTCCGTACAACGAAAGGATTAAGACAAGGCTGCAGCCTGTCTCCTACATTATTTAAAATATACATACAAGAAGCACTAACAAACTGGAGAAGAAAAAACGCAGGATTGGGAATAAGAACAGGTGAACATTGTTTGACAAGCCTGCTATTTGCTGACGACCAAGTGATAATAGCAAGTGATGAAAGAGATATATATTATATGTTAAGAAAATTGAAAGAAGAGTATTCGGAATGGGGTTTAAACATGAATATGTCAAAAACAGAATATCTTCGTGTCGGGGAAGAAGGAGAAGACCCAGAACTGGAGTTAAGAAATATTAAAAAATGTAGGGCAAACAAATATATAGGAACTATCATCTCAGAAGAAGGAACAACAAAAAAGGATATAGAAAATAGACTTGGACAAGGGAAAAAGGCTACCTGCTTGTTAAATTCAATGCTATGGTCAAATAAAATTAAACTAAAAACAAAAATGAGGGTATACAAATCTATTGTAGAACCAATAACAACTTATGGTTCAGAATGTTGGCAAGTTTCCCAAAGGGATACAAAAAGTATAGAAGTAGTAGAAATGGACTTTCTACGAAGAGCTTGTCAAACGTCCAAACTAGATCATGTAAGAAATGAACATATAAGAAGACAGACGAAGAGAGTCTATGGCACTACAGACGACATAGAAACACGGCAATTAAAGTGGTATGGACACATGCAAAGGATGACTGAAGAAAGATGGCCTAAAATAGTATTCCAATATATACCAAGAGCAAGGAGAAGAAGAGGCAGACCAGCAATAAAATGGATAGATGGTATTATGGAAACCATTAAAGATAGAGCCATAGACGAAGATGGCTGGAGAGATAAGGAGAGGTGGAAAAAGAAGTGCGGGATGCGGCAAAGGCTGTAGGAACCTCGCTGTATATATATATATATATATATATATATATATATATATATATATATATGTATATATGTATATATATATATATATATATATATATATATATATATATATATATATATATATATATGTTCTGGTTTTTCTTCCTAACTTCACTGTAACAAATCTACTTTCTTTCTGGCTACATGTCGGATTTCCATTACTTTCTTGTTTTCAAGTTCCTTCCCTCCTAGTTATAAGTCGACTGTCTTCCATTCTATTTACAAGAAGATCGCCTACTTTTCTTGTTAAAATTGGACATTGCCCATCTCACTACTTACCTTTATGAATATTAGCGGTACAGGAAAGTAATCCATTTTTCTTTTTTACAAAAAAGTTAAAAATCATTTATTACAAAATTTTATTATTAACTCAAAATATAATTTCCATCGTTTGAAATAACCTCTTGCCAACGTGTTACCAGATTTTGAATACCCTTTTTGAAAAATCCAGGTGTCTTTTGATTAAAAAATGAGTTTAAGTCATTTTCGATGGCATCTTGATTCCTATATGTTTTATTCCGAATATGATATTCTAATGATGTGAATAAGTGGTAATCCGATGGCGCCAGGTCTGGAGAATATGGCGGATGTCGCAAAACTTTGCAAGCCATTTGTTTTAAATGTTCTTGGGTGTCTTTCGCAGGATGTGGTCTTGCATTATCGTGAAGCAAGATTACGCCTTTTCTGTTAACCAACGCCGTAAGTTTTTGACGTTTTCTCTTCAACTTGGTCAATTGTTGTCGGTATACTTCTCCAGTTATCGTTTGACCAAGTGGCAATCACTCATAATGAAGAAGAAGAACAAATCATTGGACGCTCTTGTTTGTGAATTTCGTTTAATTCATGCGGAACCCACACACCCTGTCTATTGACTTTGCCAATCTTTTTTAAGTGTTCCTAAACAGTTGACCAGGATGCAGAGAGCCTTCAGACATTTTTGAATGGTTAGTCGCGGATCTGATTCCACCAGGTCTTTTAAAGCGTCCTCCATGAAATTACTAGGTCTTCAACTTCGTGGAGCATCTGAGACATTGGTGTCACCTTCTCTAAACTATCTGAACCAGAATTGGCATTTGTGTGCTGTTACGATCTTGCCGTATTCTGCATTAATTGATTCCGCCGCAGCAGTAGCCTTTAAACCTTGATCAAATAGAAATCGCAGACAATGGCGCAGGTGTATTTCGTCTACTAATTGACTTGCCATTTTTAAATGGTTTACCCAACTAATCGATACTCAGCCGGAAATTGTAGATTGACGTTTAGCCAACCAAACTTATTTACCATAATCAGTATATCTGCTGACAGAAACCTGTATAAGAGGTTAGAAGTCACAACATTAAAAAAAAAAATATGGATTACTTTCCGGTACCCCTAATACATGACCAATATTATTTTTATTGCTCATGTGGGATAAGTACTATCTTGTCGCCCGTTTTTTAGTGGGACAAATGGCTGTTTTTGTCAATTCAAAAAATTAACGCACGCAAATATTGAATAAAAATCGCTAACAATAAGTTACATTAAGAAAAACAATTGGATAAATAAAATAAACACAATCAAAACCTCAATATTAAAAAAGTGACGTGAATAAAAGTGATCAAAAAATTTTTTCATTACAAAATAAAAAAATTAAAGAAAACGTTTTAAAATGAGTGTAAATGGTGATACCGGAGACTGATGAGAGTTCTTATGATGAATTCACACCACCGGAGACCATTGTAAAAGCATATTCTTCGTTTTTGTTCCATTTTTTATGGCCCCTAGACCCCAAACTTGTAAGATACGTACCCTCGCATTAATAAAAATATTATCTGCAACTCGTGCGGTACTGTCTTTGACCTTTAATTGTGGTTCGGTTTTGTGGATTGTGGTTCGGTTGCGCACTCTTCGTGATGTTTACGACCGTAATGATCATTTAAACGACGATTGAACGATTGATGAAGAGTTTTGATGAAATTGGGTCTGTTTGTAATCGGGTAAAGCCTATACGTGATCGTCCTAGGCGTTCAACCGAAAACATTGCTGCTGTCGCTGAAAGTGTGCCTGAAGACTGAAATCAGTCCATTTTTCTTCGTTCACAACAAATTGGTTTTTCAAAGACCACAAATTGGCGAATTTTGTGGAAAGACTTGCATCTGTTTCTTCATAAAGAATAATGAGAACCAAAAGAACTAAAAGAAATAAGAACCAACTAGTTGCAGAATTGAAGCCACGAGACCAAGGCTCCCGTTGTTAGTTTGCGGACTGAACTTTGGAGCAGTTGGATTAAATGGATACGTAAATATACACAACTGCCGCATTTGGGGGCCAAACCAATCCACGGGATATATTGTAGGAAGACTTGTATCCTGAGATACTGACTGGTGCGGATTGTGGGTGAGCGACATCACTGGTCCGTACATCTTTCGAAACGAAAGAGATTAGATGGTGACTTTTAGCGGCGAACGGTATAGAACCATGATAAGAAACTTTTTGTGGCCCACAGTGTACGATATGAGCGTAGACGACATGCGATTGCAACAAGATAGTGCCACGCGTGAGTTTTTGCAGTCGAGTCGAGTGGCCACCAGCATCGTGCGATCTAACGCACATTGAATTTTTTCTTTAGGGCTAAGATGAGTTGTTGGTATACGCCAGGGCTTCTTAAACTATGGGGTCGGTACAAATTCATTTTCTTACAAATTCATTTGTAAGTGTTTGAAAATGGCGCGGTTCAGAGACAACTAATCATCAATACAAACTGTAGTGTGACTGTTATCGCTTGTCCAGTGTAGTCAGTTGTCTCTGTTCCATTGTAATACGACAGTGGACCTCGCAAGAATAATATAGTTACTTTTATTTATTATATTTATTAATTTATTTATTATTATGTACAATAGGTTATTTATATGTATTTTATTAGGTATTTTTAGGATTAAAATGATTTTTGAATATTGCAGAAGACAATGCTACAAAGTCTTCACAATCAGGATTTATTATCGACAAACAGGCATCTAATGTGCGAAAAAGAAAATATAACGAGTCTTTTCGTCAATTCGGCTTTACATTTAAAAATTGTAATGGTAATGAACAACCTATTTGTTTGATCTGCAATAAATTATTGGCTACGGAAAGTTTGAAACCATCAAAATGAAAAAGGCATCTTGAATCAATCTTTTGAAAAATTGTGACCGTTAATGAAAAATATTTACTCGCGTCGTATGAAGTTGCATACTGTTTTGCTAAAAATAAAAGGCCTTTCACGATTGGAGAAGATCTTGTATAATCTTGTTCCTTTGTCAAACGACACGGTCGCAAATAGAATTTCTGAACCTTACAAGGATCAATTAGTGCAACTTATCACAAACATTAAAGAAAGCCAAATATTTTGAATGCAGTTGGACGAAACAACGTTGTTAGTATATGTCAGGTATGTTTAGAAAGAAAACGTCGAGGAAGAATTGTTATTTTGTCGTCCTTTGAAAGACCATACTAGAGACATATACTGTAGTATACATGTACTGAAAGACATATACTGTAAAGTTGACGAATTTTTAAAAGCTGAAGGGTTAGAATGGAAAAATTGCTACGGAGTATGCACGGATAATGCGAAAGCGAGGACGGGCCAAAATATTGGTTTTAAATCATTTTTTCAAGCTGCTCAATATTATCGTATAACTTTTACTCACTGCCTTATTCCTGGGGAGGCCTCCGCAGCAAAAAATAGCCCCAAAATTGAACGATGTGCTTCTCCTCGGTCCTATTACCCTCACAAGTGTTTGGTGGCACTATGCTTCTGCCATTTTTAAAGTAATTATCCACTCTTCATTGTTCTGGGCTAGTTCTGTGGTCTCATGGAGAGAGAGTCCAGTCAAGCTTCTAATTCCGTCTACCCATCGGGTTCGAGATCTTCCTCGTGACCTTCGTCCGTCGATTTTGCCTTGAACCACCAGCTTTTTTAATGCATTCGGTCTTCTGGAGACGTGCCCGAAATACCTCACTTTGTTCCGGTTTATTCTATTGGACAGTCTGTCCTAATAAATGTCTGTCTTAATAAATTTTATTAAGAGCAATGCCCTTAACAGCCGCTTATTTTCAAATATCTGTAAGGATACTGACTCCCACTATACAAATTTATTATCACATGCAGAAATAAGATGGATATCAAGAGGTCAAAGTTTAAGAAGATTATTATTAATAAAGGACGAAATCGAAAAATTTTTAACCGGACAAAAATGTGATCTTGCTACTTTTTTTCAAAATGACCTGTGGCTATCCAAGCTGTGTTATCTATCAGATATATTCGAGAAATTAAAGGATCTAAACTTGTCTCTTCAAGGAGAAAATAGTAATATATTTCATCAAATATTAAATCGTATTAATATTGAATCATAAATGGGGTCGCGAAAAAAAAATCACAATGGTAAATGGGGTCGCGAATGAAAAAAGTTTAAGAAGCCCTGGTCTACGCCAATAAAATAATAAGTCAAGTGGAGAACAACATTAATCGACCAATGCAGACGCAACCGTGGAGGCCATTTGCATGATGCAATATTTAAAGCATTATCACAGCGAATGTTTGCAATTAATTACATACCATATTTCACATACCTACAACTATATTTTTTTAATTTTAAAGTTGACGCGAGCTTGTTGAAAGACTCGTTACTAGTGCAGGGCCCTTCAGGACTTGGAATTATAATTTATTATACATTATAAATAATTACCACTGTATTAGGCTTCCTACTAATACCACCAAAATTTATTATTCCTCCCAAACTTTCTCTAGAACTTTTATTTTCGTGAAAACTAAACTAAGGAAATTTCCTTCTCATAAAATATAATCTCTGTTTAATATGCATTATGATCTATTTGTGCATTCATTATAATTCGTAATTCTACCCTAATAGCAGCAACAAGTAACTAGTAAACATTAAAGTAGATTTTAGGAAGATATATGTGTTTTACTATAATCACAAGAAGTTATTTTGATAAAGTTTGTATAGAGTTAAGTTGTATTGAAGGGTTAGAAGCTATGTGTCTTAAGTTGACTAGTGTTGCCCAATAATTATCAACTTTATAATGATCATTCAAAGATATGCACATGACCTACATTTGAACCTGTAAGAAATTCTGCTAAGGAGTTTTGATACCTAAGATTTGATTACATGATAGCGATGAAACGAAAACTAATTATCTAATTAGTGAGATTACTTAGAAATCGAGTTAAAGTTAATTGAAGGTCGCTGTTACTTCCTATTCTAGATTTGTATTTGCGCTAGATCTAAATAGACTAGAAACTTTTATCTTGTACATTCAAAATAGAAACACTACTTTAACGCTATTTTAATTTAATCTAATTAGACTATCAAACAAACACGCTTATATTGAAAATTTAATGTGTAAAATAGTCTAGGAATCTTAGATTTGCTTAAATCAACAAATGGATTAATTAATCTAGAAATTGTTTGTTTTAAATGCGTTGTTGTGCAAAACTAACACAATTATCTTTTGATTAATTTCATAAATTTTGGCTGTAATAAATTCGATTTCTTGCTAAACTTTCGTGAGTTCTCTTTAATATTTGAAATATTTGAGCAAGAATGAAAGATGAATTATTAATACGGAAGCTATTGGAGGAAGATATGGGGATATTAATTTCTTGACGTAAAAGTAGACAAAGTTTCAGCGGGAATTGTTTGAGGATGCTGCGCGATAACAACAAATTGAGTTTGGCGAACTTTTCTTATTTAATCGACAGTAGTATTTAGAATTTTCGGCACGACATTGATAAAAAAAAATAGATTAAATTTTGGTTGTTTTAATAAAATATTAGCAATTTTTTGATTACGCTCAGGACGAGCTGAGAACGAACTTTTTGTATTTAACAAGTTTTAAACACAATTTGGAGGTGAACATTTTCTTTCAATATTTTAAGTGGCCAGGAGAAAATTTCTAGGTTCCTTTCAAAATGTGTTTTGTATATAATTGTAGGGCGTTTAGTTTGAACTAAAACTAATCCTCATTGAATTATTGTTACATTATATATTTTTTTGTCGAATCCATTTTGTCAACCTTTCATATATTTTTCCTTTATTTTGCTTTGCTTAGTTTGTTTATTTTAAATAAAATTCATCGAATTTATTTCTTTCAATAAACCGCGTCAATATAATAAAATTCATCATAAAGGTCCTCGTTGTACTTGGCACAAGTGAAACATGTACGTGTCCTGAATCAATTCCTTCCGTTCGAAATCACCATCCATCAATAAAACCACTAAACCGCGCGTCAGTGCAGGTTTTCGATGTAATCAATTTCCATTTCCAAAAAAATTGCGTACTTTACTAAACCAATAACACAACGAGAAAACCAAACAACATGAAAAAAACTTGTTACAAACAGCATCTTTAACCCCCGCAGGGAACAAAAGGCAAACTCTTCTCCCCCACCTACCCGCGAGAGCCGGGATTTCCTATTATACACTTTATTAACTGAAAACATAAAATTTTAATTAACGAAGAAAGGGCTGTATTATACGCGCTTACACATACATCCCCACATGCTTGCATATTTTACACGAGTTACATAATAGCTTTCGTAATCATTAAAATTATGTTAACAAGTTACGTAATTTCTTACGCTGTTACACGCAACGAAGAATTTTAATTAATATTAATAGATACAATTTAACAACAAAAGAAACTCCATGCTTACATATCCTAAAGCAAGGGTTTGCTAAAAAAAATATAAAAAAAAAAATAGTTTTAATAAGTTTTCCAACAAAGTTGTTCTTTCTTAAATTATATTGTTCTGGACTTTATTTATTAATTATAATTTGTGATAACTTGTGATATTAATAACGTTTAATTATTAAGTACGCTAGTTGTTTATAATACTATAGATTGTAGATAATATTCTTGGTTTTTGTGTGGGATTTTAGGTAGGGTAAGTAGCTCAGATTAGAGTTGGGAAAACAAGATAGCGATTGTTCGATAATACGGAAAAACATCTCTTCCCATCGGGAAATTGTAACAACTTGATAAACTAAATACAGTTTTTCCCGAAGAAAACATAAAAAACCATTATCTGCCGAGAGCGATGCAGTAAACAGATTTTATGTTTTGTCAATACGTAATAAATATTTAGGAATCGTTCGTGCATTTAGACGAAAAAAGTTTCTCCGTCTTTTTTTGTCGCTGAAATTGCCTGTAAGCAAAGTGCCGTTGGTGTGACCCCCCATCAATATCCCCAAAGTTTTCGACCGGCGAAAGTTTTGTTTGCGCTACCGTGCGAGATTCGCAAATCGAGAAGCAATCTCGAATAAGTTGAAACATAATAAAATCAACGATTCGATTGTTGCGAGGAACGCTCTTATCTCCTAACTAGTTCGTGTCTAGACTAAACTTCTACCGCCTGCAACCAATCACAACTTAATCAAAACTACTTAAAATTTAATATCAGTTCAACTACAATATAAAATAAACTTGTTTATGTGGTCCTGTCTTGTATTCCCTTTCCTATACATCCCCATCCTTTCGCCGGTCGAATCTCTTGAGTCGCATGAAATCTCAGATACCTCTTGGTCAACAGTACTAAGACTCCTTTAAGAAATGAGAAAGACATCTACGCCAGGCAGCTGGGTTCTTTGTCAAACTAAAGCTGATAATATCAAACCTCATATAACAAAAATGAACAAAGAAAAATCTTGAGAAATTCAAGAAATGTAATGTCTGATATTGCGCTGTCAGATTATCATCTCCTTGGATGTTTGGATTCTGAAAAGGATAAATCATTTCGAAACGTAATTGTCAAAATGTCCTCCAAGGAATTGAAATTATACATAAGAAAAGGCAAAATGTTCTGGATGATGATTGTAAATATCATAATATTTAAAAGTGCAACCACAAATAATTAATTATTTGTGGTTGCACTTTTAAAAGGAATAGATCAGAATAGATTGGAATTTAATATAATCCTTAATAAGAATAAACTTGTCTCTGCTGAACCACAAGAGAATCCTTACGAGTCTAGAAAGTTAGTTTACCTAGTTAACTATAATTTCTTGCTAGAAAGTTACAAATAGGTTAATTTAGCTGACTGTAATGCGGAGAAGCGATTAATTCTCAATGAGACTTTCTAAAAGTTTTTTGAAATATTTTTCTAGCCAAGTAAAAAAATGGTAAGTGCTTGTCGTTCGATTTTAATTTCTAAATTACGAGTGAAAGAAAAAATTGGACTCGAGACCGTTTAATTTACATTAAAAACACATTTCTCCGAAGCTTTATCATTTTTAATGTGGGTGCCTTAAAAATTATCTGCGTTTTACCACTCTGGAGAAATTAATTAACTTCTGTTAAGCAGTCGGGTGTTTGCAAAAGAAACGCGCACACAGAGCTCTTCTTATTTAATCTCCGGCGATTCTTTTTCCGTGTGGGTTTAGGATTTGCAAATGTACAAAACGGCCCTGCACAAACAGGACTATATAAAGATAAGAGGTGGAAACGGTAATTTCACATGTAAAGTTCCTTTATCTATGCACTTGTATGTGTATTACAATGCGATTTTAACGGAAATCCCTGAAAACGGGTTTTAACTGCAGATGTTCTAAACGGAATAAATACTGTTTAAATGCGACTTTAACTATCACTTGAAAGCTTATAATTAACTCCCAATTTCGAAACAACAAAAAACTTTTATTTCGGCCATAAAAACAGCTCGTTAAAACCTTTAAATCAGTTGAAAACTGCTGACCAAAACAAAATTGAAAACTAATGTATTTCAACAATAAATCCCAGTTGTTCATAAAATTTAATTATTTGCTTTATTTGCGTGAGGGAATTTTTGCTGATGGGTCTGGACGGGCGACAGACAAGAATCCTCGCTCATTCCTGCCGTTTAAACTTGAAATGAAGGTAATGTGTGTAGTTTGCAAATTGCAGCGACTCATCACTTCCATCGTCTGCAACGGAAATTTTATAGAAATTACAGCGTCGTTTAATGCTGGTGTTTATTCTGGAGATAACGACGGATATGTCTGCGCAAATAACGTGTACATAACTATTTTTATGTGAAATTATTTTTAAATATGAGCGAATTAGGGATTCAGTTCTTTATATTTGGTTAGGAACAATTTGCATATAGCAATTAAAAATTTATATCATTTCAAGATTTTTAAGAAAAAAACTAATTTTAATTTAAAATTCTGCCATAAAATGCCACATATTCTTCCACTTAGTATAGAGTTATAGTCTAGGGTTTAAGTTCCAATAATCAATATATATATGTTACAGTAAAAGTACAAAATCGGCAAATGTGCAGATTTGCCGGTATATGTGCACATCTACCAATTTGATAGGTAAATGTGAGTTGAAATTTGAGATCAACTTCATATCTACTTTTACCGGTAAAAGTTCACATTTTCCAACGTATTTCAGTATAAGTTAAAAGAATAATAAACAGAAATAAAATACTCTTGTATATTAAAGTTAAAATGTATTTGATATAATTTATATTATTTCATTTAAACACTATTTTATAAAAATATTATTTCAAAGGATAATAAAAGGCTCATAAAAACAATTAGAGAAAACAAAATGGCAAACTCAAGCTTAACAAACACAACAATTACCTCAAAAATGCAGGTTTGTCGAACAGCAGATGCGCTCTGTATGTTAAAGTAAACCTCTATACATTTACCAACAGCATTAGGTATATGTACACATTTGCCAACAATAGTTGGTAAATGTAATTTTGAACTTACATTTACCAACCAAGAAGGCAAATGTGCACATATACCAGTATATGTGCATATTTACCAATCTACGTAATTTTACCGTAACATATATATAATTATATCTTCTTCTTCATATTTTAAATAACCTAGACTGAATCTCAAACCGTCTCAACAAAGTTTTGTTTGTACAATTTGTTGAAATCTCGAGTTTTTTATCGCAGTTATAACAATAACTTACAGTAGGGTGTAATATTACAACTATCGAGTCTATTTCAGCTTCATATGTTTAAATTATCTAATGAGTTATGTTTCTATGGTATTGATATTTTTGTCTCATAGTTTGAACTTTGTCATTCTTGGAAATGTGGTACATTGGTGCGGCTTGAAGATGGAAAATGTCAAGCTTGAGAACTAGCTCTGAGGACTAAACAGAAAGTTTTAGTTTATATTATTTACAACAACTTAATCTACAAAATAGTTCCAAATTTTCTTTTTGTTATGTTGTCTACTAGATAAAGACCACATAGATTCGTAATAAAAAATTTTATTACTCATAAGTACTATTTTGGCGCCTGTTTTTTTAGTGTGACAAATGCCTGTTTTTCAATTCAATTATTATATATAAGCAAATTATGCTTGGCACACGCAAATTTTTAATAAAAATCGAATAGGCAACTTAAAAATACAATATTAAAAAAGTGACCTAAAAGTTTCAGTTTTTTTTTCATTAGGAAGTTGAAATTAAATACAAAAAATTAGAATGAGAATGTACACTCATTCTAATTTTTTGTATGTGATACTATGGTGATACCGGAGACTGATTCTTATGTTCTTATGACGAATCCACACCACCGGAGATAATTAAAAGCAATTTTGTTTTTTGAATTATCTCCATTTTCTTCCGGATTCTTTTTTTTATGGCACCTAGACCCTCCAAACTTGTAAGATACGTCCTCTCGCATAGGTAATAAAAAATAATATCTGCAACTCGTGCGGTATAGTCAATTACGCTCTCGAGCGAATGAGCGCACTCACTTCGTCCGTGCGCCTATATAAATGCGTATATATAAACTTGCCGCACTAGTTACACAATATGGTATTACTACTAATACTAGTTTTATTTTTCAACGTTCTAGTTTAAATATTAATAACTAATTCTTTAGACTAAGCAGAAGCTTCTAGTTTTCAATATTTGCTTAATCATTTCATACTCTAAATCTATTGTAAATTAATCAGTTAGTTTGTCTAGCTATAAATGCCTTAGTCTGACTAGATCAAATATTTTTAATTTAGATTGTCTGTCTGTCTATTATTTTCAAATTGAGGCAGTCTAAATTTGTCAGAAATTGCGGAATTACTCAAACTTGATAAAACAAATTTATTGTGATTGTAAATTTGTTATTGTTATGTAGTCTATTAATAAATATTCAGCTTCCTTATTTGTTAGGCTTTGTATACAAATTAGGTAATAAATGAAGGTAATGTGTTTAGCTTGAAAATTGCAGCAACTCATCACTTCCATCGTCAACGAAAATTTTATCGAAATTACAGCGTCGTTTAATGACCGTGTTTATTCGAGAGATAACGACGGATATGTCTGTGCAAACATCGCGTACATCACTTACTTTTATGTGATTCCGCAAAATTTCTTTTTGTTGTCTATTCCAATAGATAAGGACCACATAGATTCCTAATAATATTTTCTTTGGCAGCTAGCTTGTTGAAATCTTAATAACTAACAATAAGTCTATAAACCAAGTAGCACCCTCTAGTTGTCTGTATTTACGTAACTATTCTGTTCTCTACCTACAGACTAAATTTAATATTATTACCTCTCACATTTATGAAGAAATAGATTACTTAGTCTTAGTATCCAATTTATGGTTGTGTGTTTTAAAATTGAAGCATTTCGAACTTGATAGCTAAGTGTGCAGAATAATTAGAAAGGTCTAGTTTTCGTTATCTACCAAACAATTTAGTTTACTAAATATTTGCATATTTTATTTTTTATTTAATTTATTAGATAAGTTACATCTAGATTAGTAATGGTACTTTTGTTATGCAGTTACCTAGTTCAAATCTTAATAATCGACTCAATAGACCAAGTAGAAATTTCAAATTTTTACTGATTACTAAATCATTTAGTACTTATCTAGAAACTAAATTTAATATATAGGAGTAATATTTATTTTATTAGTTTGATTTTTAATGTCAAAGTGACATACACAGTTTTTGCTCTCCCTCCTCTTTCGACCTAAATACCGGAAAAGAGGGTTGAAGGTGTGAATAAGGCACTGCCATAAACACCCACCGATCAACTGAGGCGAAAAAGACTTCAGTCAACGGTCTCAAAGGCGGAAGAGGAGTTCCGTTTTCCAACGGCAGAGAGAGCAGAAGAACTCAAGAAAACAAATCTCTCGGCGTCTGTACCCGAGCGAGCGGCAGGGAGTCAGCGTCTGTTCACCTAGTTGGTGCGGCTGCTATCAAAGCTCTAGAATTATCCACTTCAGTTCTAACCACCCAGCAAAAGTTGGACTCACAAGTATCAACAAGCGTAGACATGAATCGTGAGAGGAATAACATTAGACTGGAACAACCTGGTCCGAAAAAAGGAAGAAAGCACACAGTGACAAGATGAAAGAATTGTGACGCCTTAGGAAATCTCACATCAAGTAGACGCTTCACGTGGTCCATCCGAGGCCCATACATATTATTATTTATTTTATTAAATAGGTATAGATAATTTAGTATACCATGATGCTTGGTTGTTCAAACTAGTGTGGGTTGGAAAAATCCTTCCCGGTAATAGAACCGAGTTTGTAAGCGCCGGAGTTTGATAATATTCGCTCCTCTGCTGCCTTTCGCAGCCGCTTCTCTGAAGAACAGACGCTGCTAAATTAAGAGCTTTATCAACCGTTTGGATATGGTTGTCGTCTCTCCAAAGCAATACAGAATAGAATAGAAGGTCATCTTGACCAACTGATTGGGGAATATCAAACTGTTTTCGAAAGGGCCGTTCTTGCTCGGAACAGATCTTTAACCTAAAGAACATCATCAGGTATAAGAAAACTGGAAGAAATAACTACGTGGTCGTGTTTGTTGATTTTCACAAAGCACATTACTCCACCGATCGAGAGTCATTAATGAATATGTTGGGAGAGTTTGGGGTGGATGATACACCAAACGAGCTAATCAAACATACTCTCACTAACACAGTGACAAAAATTAAATTTATGGGTTAGATCTCAGAACCCTTTACAATCAGAACGGGCCCAAGACAAGGAGATGGACTGTCCCCAAACCTTTTCAGCTGTGTTTTGGAAAAGATCATTCGAGAGTGGTGAAAGCTGTTAGCCCAAGAAGAAACAAGCATTGACTGCCTGGCCATTTTTGCTAACAACATAGAGTCAGCAGTCAACAAGATCAATAGGCTGTTAGAAATGGCTAAAAAGGTTGGAATCCAGATTTCTATTAAAAAGACAAGATATATGACGAACATCTACGATGAACCTAAATGGATCACCAATCCGGGAAAAATTGGACGAGTAAAGGATTTAAGGTATCTCGGTGAAGTCATCCAGCAGAATGGATTAGAAGAAGAAGCAATTAATGTCAGGATAAGGAAGTTAGGCCAGGCATACCAACTGACAAAAAATACCTATAACAAAATGTCTATGAGTATAGGAGCCAAGTGCAGACATTATAATACAGTTTTAAAGTCTGAGGGCTTATATGCGTCCGAAACTTAGACCATGAATAGGCAATGTTATGCTAAGCTGCTGGAAAAACGAGAACGTAGGATATTCAGGAAAATCCTAGGTAACAGGTGGGTTGATGGACAATGACGAATGAGAACAAATGAGGACTTGTACAGCAAGACAGAACCTATTACAGCATCCATTAAAAAGAGACGATTGGTATTTTACGGCCATTTCATGGGGATAGACGGTAACCGACTAACAAAAAGAATGTGGAGTGTCATCCAATCTAAGAAAACAAGGCCAAGATGATTCGACGGATGTGTAAATGATCTTAGGCTGATTGGCATCTCATTGTCAGAGAGAAACGTTCATAATAGGAACAAATTTAAAAGATGAACTACCAAGGTTTTAAAATGGCATCAACGTCCAAAAGACGGAGAGGGCCTTTATCCGAAGAGCATCAACTGGCACACTTCTTGGTGGGCTCAGAAGATACTGGCAGGTAGTCAAAGCTGGAGCAAGAACAAGACCCAGACACTAAAATGAAATTGGTTGTTACGACGTTGAGTCCATAGAGGCTCAATTCGCTGTAGAAAAAAATAGTATTAAGATCCAGATTACGATTGTGTGATTTTAACTAGCATATTTCAATCTTGATAACTAAGAGTGCGGATTAAAGTTCTAGATTTCTTGATTAACTAACCAATTTATTTTACTAAATACTTAATAATTTTCATTTTGATTTCTAGTCTATTAGAGCAGATAACAGTAATAGTAGTTTTATTCATCAACAAGCTAGTTCAATTATCAATAACTAATTATTTAGACTAAGCAGAACCTTCAAGTTTTCACTATTTGCTTAATCATTTAGTACTACAAATCTCTAAATTTAATTGAATTTTGGGGTGAAACCATGCCAATTATAGATACAATCATACAAACCTACTAAAGCGAAATATAGCTGGAATATATAAATATATTAAACATGCTCGTAATTCTATAATATTAAGTCTTATTAGGACTACGAACAAATCTCATGTTGGAGCAATTTGAGACTTGTATGCTATACCTGGAACCAGTCGATTTTCATGGCACTAACGGATCTGCAGATCAATTACATTGTTTTTAAAGTCATTTCTTTCTAATTAAATTAAGTGAATTGTCATCTGCAGACGCGTTTCGAGATCTATTACGTTACGTTACGTTAAGTTACGCATCAGTGCAGCTTTGCTCTTTTGAATTATAAAATGGAAAACATTTACATTAGCTTCAACACCATGTGTACGGACTGTCGAAGTTACGTTTTGATTTGACATGTGTGTAGAAAGACCTTCAGAGTCTCAGTTGAGAAAGAAAGAGTTTCAGTTATTGATTTAAATGATAATTGAATATTGGGGTGAAACCATACTAATTATAAATACAATCAAACAAAACTTACTCAAGCAAAATATAGCTTCAATATATAATTATATTCAACCTATTCGTAGCTCTATAATATTAAGTCTTATTAGACACACATGTCAAATCACAACGTAACCTTGACAGTCCGTGCACATTCACACCGCGTTTAAGCTAATTTAAGTGTGTTCCATTTAAAAGAGCAAAGCTCTTGTAATTTAAAAGAGCAAAGCTGCACTGACGAGAGAAAGATTTCGAAACGCATCTGCAGATGGCAATTCACTTAATTTAAATAGAAAGAAATGAATTAAAAAAAACTATGTTGTTTCTCTAGTTCCGTTAGTGCCATGAAAGTGGACTGGTTGATGAGATTTGTTCATAGTCCTAATAAGACTTAATTTTATAGAGCTACGAACTGGTTGAAAATATCTATATATTCAAGCTATATTTCGCTTTAGTAAGTTTGTAGTCTATATGAGTCACTAAGCATTAGCGAGTAAGTTCTTCTAGGTCTGACTAGATAAAAATTCTTTGATTTAGGATGTCTGTTTGCCATTTACATATTGATGCGTCTAAATTTGTCCGAATTTTAAATTGCATTTAATTTACAAAAATTGAATTGAAAAATTCACTATGTTTTCGTTAATATTATCCTTAGTGCATTTAAATAATTTAATTTTTTAAATTCATCTTTAAAATGCATTTAGATTGTCTGCGGTCTTTCATTTCAATTTAATATTAATATTTAGTCTATTAATATAGATTTAGATATATTATTTGTTAGTCTTAGTTTACAGATTACTATTGTGTGGCTTAAAACTGGAAAATATTGGATAAATAAAAATTTTAGTTTTCGTTGATTTTATTGTTTAAACAATTCATCATAAATGATATTTTTTAAATTTTATTGTGCTATCTAGTCTATTAGATAAGATATTAGTAATAGCAGTTTTCTTTAGCAACTAGCTAGTTTGAGTCTTAATATTGCAGTCTATAGACTAATTAGAACTTTGTAATTTTATCTATTTCCTTGATCATTCCGTGTAATTTATCTACAAATTAAATTTCATATAATTTATGTTTTGATAACAAATCTAAATGGTTTTAATTGAAAGTGGAGATAAAATATTTTTTTGAGAATAAAAAATGACGTAAATAACTTTGTATAACTTAAAAAAAGTTTGTAAATGCCATAAGTATAATTAAATCGTTCGAAACTACAAAAAATAGTTTTGTTTGCGAAGATAAATGTCAAAGTTTTAAGTAAACACGACAGGTGAAAGAAAAATACGCGAAATCTTAATATTTGGATTGGGTTGGAACCGTTGAAGAAAACTTGATGGAATGTTTTCGCGTTAATCCGTTTTTATTAATGCTCCACGGCGGGGAGAGTTTCACAGTAAACAAGCGGGGGAGGCTTAAGCACGAGACATTATTCACGAATCTCTTGTCCCCCGTTTATACATAAGTTTTTCAACATTAGGATGACGAATTTTTCCAAGTGGAATGACGCGAGAATCAAAGGAAATCCATGATTTACACTAATCGGATTACCAATTCATTACAAAATTTTAATATCTTAATATGTATGTAGTAGTAATATTTGTGTAAATTTTGTTGCACAAATTAAAGTTTTTTTCAGTATTTGTTTTGTAATATTAAATAGGATCATGTTTTTCAATTTGGACAAATCCAACCGAATATATATGGGATTTTTCAGCCGATACGAATTGATGGCGTTTTTTTTTTGCAAAATACACTGTTGTTGATTTTAATATACCAATTAGTTTTAATTAAAAACCAATCAGTATTCAATTATAATATTCGTTTATTTTATAAATAATTTAAAGGAAAAAATATTTGGTTTTAAATCAAAACATTATATTTTCTAATTAGATCATAACAGAACTCATTAATTTTCAGTAACAATTCATTTGCAGTTTTAATTAAATCAAACATTCAAATTAATAATTTATGCATAGATACGATAAATATTATCACAGATTTGAAACAAATTTGTAGCTTATTTTGTTTTATATTGTAATAAATTAAATGCAACGATCTCATCCTCTGTTGTGCCCAAAACAATTTTTAACTTTCCACATAATTATCTAAATGCTGTCTGGCTGTTGAGATTAACTCGGATTAATTTAAATTAGAACATTATGAAACAATGCTTATTGCGAAGGGTTAAACCTAAACTATACGTGGAGGGCGAACGATAAATTACGCCAATAAATAATCGCGAAAGTTTGTGGAAACTCTCGGCGCGAGGACAAAACGTATTTAGGCTTGTGTTGCGTGTGTAGTTTAGTGTCGAACGTGAAAACTCGCGTATAAACGCGTTTCAGGCGGGTCGAACCGAAAAGTTTAATATCTAGTCGAGTTGAGAACTCGACGAAATTGGAATAAAAATTTCAAATGTTGCTGCTTCGTGTGTGTGTAAAGAAATATGAAAACGGAATAAAAGGGAATGAAATGCTAAGTTATTTAAATGCGAAATTCTGGTTTACTTTTTCTGCCGAAAATTTTGCAGGAGAGAAACAAAAGTTTAATTTGGCGCTGCCATTTAACTTTAACTTAGAGTTAAAGTAGACAAGACGGTGTAATCATTTCTTAAGCTCCCTTTTATTATAGCATGAACAATCTTACCTTTTGTCGTCTTGAACTGTATTCAAACTAGCAGAAAATATCACAAACTAACTGTTTCATTATAAAACATAACTTTCTTTTATCAGTTCGGACAAATTCCACAACGTATTGATCATGATTTAGAACAAATTTTCAAATTTCTGCACAAAATGGTATCAATTATAAACAGCATATACCAAGCAGATAAGACTTTTTTGGGGGGTGGGGAGGTGGTGAGTCGTAGTAGGCATTCGTCCATCTTGTACTTTGTGTGTGAGGATTTCACGTGTCATTATCTGTGCACATCGAGTCCTCATTGATGATCTTAGCCTCATGCCCACCAGTGTTTGCACATCTAGGTTCTAACTTGTCTCTTCCTTCCATTTGCCCCTCTCGGATATCCACCTACTGCATTCAAACACGGTTTGAAGAGCACGTAGCAGTACCGCACCGCAGTATTCACGCAGTATACACTTGTTATACCAAAACCATGCAAATACATCCAAAGCATTCGTAGCCGCTGAGTTCCAGTGCCAGATGCTGAGTGAACCGTGGTTTTGTGTTTTCCCAGTTTTAGTATCAGTAGTCTTGTCCATTATGTCCAGGATATATTATATATTATCCATTACATATTATCCAGGATATATGGAAAAATCATTTCGAAACTTCAGGAACTGCAGGAAGACCAGGACGACCAAAACGCATAAGTGCCCATGGAAGGAGAGGAAAATGAACTCACAATAACCCCAACTCTCCAAGAAGTAAAAACAGCAATTAAAGCATTAAAAAATAAAAACGCTCACGGAAGCGATGGTATAAAATCAGAACTGTTAAAACAAGGGATGGATAAGCTGGCCACCTACATGCACGTACTAACAGCCAAAGTATTAGACGAAGAAACAATGCCGAGCGAATGAATGCGACAAAGCATCATTTGCCCAATCTACAAGAAAGGGGACAAACTATTATGTGCGAACTACTGGGGTATCTCACTGCTAAGCAGCCCATACAAAATCTTGACCACCATCACAAACAACAGCATAAAACCACTGTTTAACAACTGATTGTGGAATATCAAACTGGGTTCAGACCAGGCAGGTCTACAACTGACCTGCTACCGTCTCCAGCATTTGTTTCACCTTAAAACAAATGCTCGAAAAAGCATAGGAGCACAATACGGATGTGTACAACATATTGGTGGACTTCAAAGAAGCTTACGACTCGGTCAACCGCATAAAGTGGTACACGACGCTTATGGAACTCGACATACCATGGCATGACCATTGAAAAGGGTACGGCAAACAGGGACAACTAACCGAAGAATTCACATACGCACAGGGACTGAAGCAGGGAGATGGATTAGCACCGATCCTCTTCAACCTGGCGCTAGGACGGGTGGACAAAACAATTGTCAGACCAATACTCTTATATGGCTGCAAAACCTGGGTCTTGATACACACCAGTGGTAACAAAATAGATATCTCTTAGAGGAAAGTATTGATGAAAAAGAAGTGAAGATGAAAATGGGTACAGAATATATAAAAAATACAGAGATACAGAGGTTACGATGGGCAGGTCATGTCTGAAGAATGGATGAGGAAGGACTATCAAAACGGGCACTCCAAGGCCAAATGGTAGGGTAGAGATCGAGAGGCAGACCATGGGAACGATGGGAGGACGCGGTAGAAGAAGATGCCAGGGGGTTGTTAAGGATTAGAGGCTGTAATACGGTAGCAATGGACAGAAGCGTCTGGAGGAATAAATTGAGGGAGGCCAAGGCCCAACATTGGGCTGTAGAGCCATAGAAGAGAGAAAGAATCTTGTCCATTGCCCTGTTTTGGACACGCTCCATGACTTTTTCCATTCTTCAAGCATTTGGTGGTTTGCTACTTTTTTTATATCTGCCCTATTTGCCAAATTCCTTGTCTTATATAACTCTCATTATTCATTCTAAGTTCATTCTTGAACTCTCTCATGGATTTTGCTATGTATCGCGGCGATGCCGGAAAGCACGAACTCAGCTTCCTGGAGAAGTTCCTGTATGCACTGCATACTCTAATGGACATTTTTCTCTGTACAGAGCCGAGCATCGGTTTTATTGGTCCCTTTTCTATGGCTCTAGCCCAGACCGGGGCACCATATAGAATAGTCGAGTGAACCACAGGGCAAGGTAGTCTTCTTTTTGGGCCTCTGCGCCGGAATTGGGCAATAGTTTACCTAGGGCCAACGTGATTTATAGAGCTTTTTCTGCGGTTTTCTTCCTCCTAGCAAAGAAGACTACATATTCAAGACTAGACGGACTAGTCTAGAGAGACAAGCCTAAGGGCTAAGATATTGAAAATCCTTTTGGTTAAATCTTAATTATGTACCTATCTATATAGCCTCAATTCTAATGTTACTTAGATTAAATAGTCTTCTACATTCATACTAGGTCTCTTACTATATTATCTAGTTTGATTAATCTAGTTTTCTTAGAATTATTCTGGAATTCGACGAATTCTTGGATAAATTGAAATGAAAAATTTGAAATTTTAATATTGCAAGACAAATTTAGCTAACTATGCTAGATAATAGGGATTTACATTCATATATTTTGGATTTATTTATATTGAAGATAATGTCGAAGTATTTACAATTATTACTAACACAAAGATCTATATAAGCCAAACGATATTGTCTTTTTTAAATCATAAATTTATCTATATTTACTCAATTATAACGGTTCAGTTAATTATTTAATAATTACTATAGTTTCCCATTAGATTTTTTTTCTAGACTGTAACTGGATGATAGTAAGATATGTAGTATATAAGATATGATATGTAGTAAGACAAATTGTTAAAAATCTTAAAATGTTAATACTGCAGGACAGTTTGGATTATCTATCATGGATTATAGGAATTTTCATTAACATATTTAGAATTTAATTATATAGATTATATTTACACATTTACCATTAATATAATTATAATGATCTAAAATCAAATCATGTTATTGGAAATCTTTTTGGTGAAATCTTGGATAAATCTGTATACAGGGTGTTAGGTAAACATGCGGTAAATTCAAGGGGTTATTCCTTGGCCTATTTTAAAAATATTTTGTCCTATTATGACTTCTGAAAAAACCCTTTGTTTCGAAGATACAGGATGAACAAAATTTGCCGCAACCATATTCGATAGTTGTTGAAATCATTAATGTAAATAAAAGTATGGCGTACGCCAATGAGTTTATCAAGTACAAAAAATTAATGAGTTTATCAGTACAAAAAATTGTTAACGATAGCTTGGAAAGGCTGTTTTATCTACTGATGTAGAAGTGGATTTCATTTGAATACGTCTCGTCAGTGATCATCCACCTGTATCCGTCGCAGTTGTTTATTTTGACTTTTGGCTGTTTGACATGTCTTTAATAGTTAGTGAAGCCCTCTATCATGTATACGGACGCCGAGATGACTGACATGAATTTCCTGTATGGACTTGCTGATGACAATTCATTACAAACTAAATTATTGTACATGCAACGTCTTCTTAGCCGTACTATCCCTGACCTAAAATACTTCCTAAAAAACATTCAGATGAAACAGGCACATTGAAACGAAATGGAGGGTCAGGAAGATTAATGACAGTAAGAACAATACAACTGGATCAAAATGTGAAGGACATGATAGAGGAAGATGCAAGTAAATCTACGCGACAAATTGCCAATACTTTCTATGTAAGTCATTGGACAGTTTGGAAAATTCTTAAAGGCAATTTGCTGTATCCATGCCACATTCGTCGTGTTCAGGCACAACTTCCTGCCCATTATTTAATTCTTCCTCAATTCCCGACACAGATTATTTTCGCCGATTAAGCCAGTTTTTCAAGAAATGCAATAAAGAATTTTCATTGCAACCATGTTTGGACAGATGAAAATCCGCATGAGGCATGTGAAGATCGATTTCAACATCAGTTCTCCTTGAATGTTTGGGTTGGAATTGTGGGTGACTATCAAGACTTACTTGCGAGATTTATGGCAACTTTTTAGAAGACACACTACCCGAGTTTCTGCAGGATATACCATTGGCGACAAGAATTGCAATGTGGTTTATATGGAGCAACTTATAAACCTTTCAGTTTGGTTGCTCCTGTTTTTTTTTTGCAGCAACATACGGGGATTGCTGGATTGGTCGAGGTGGGCCACACAAATGGCCTGCTCGATCTCCAAACATAAACCCCGTGGATTCATTCTTTTGGGGCTATCTGTAGTCATTAGTTTACAAAACTCCAACGGAGAATTTGGTAATACTACTCAGTGGAGACTCCAGTGGACGAATTGTGAAATCAGATTATTGGTGGGTATAACTTAATATTTAAAATGTGAAGAGCAGTTAGACAACACACAGTTCGTATTTAGAAGCGGAATGGGAACTAGAGATGCGTTGTTTGTAATGACGTTATTATTACAAAAGTGCAGACGATATAATAAAAGGGTGTTCATATGTTACATAGATTACCAAAAATCGTTCGATCGAGTTCAAAACGGTAAGCTCATACAAGCCCTAAAAAACATAAACCTAGACCCCAAAGATATTACTCTAATCGAAAATCTATACTACAGCCAAACAGCTGTTATAAGGGTAGATGACAATGATACAAACCAGACAGAAATTCAAAGAGGAGTCAGGCAAGGCTGCGTGTTGTCACCACAATTGTTCTATGTGTATTCACATCTAATATTTCAAAAAGCACTATCGGAAAGAATGGAAGGTGTGAGCATTAGAGGGACCTTCATTAACAACATAAGATTTGCAGACGATACCGCCATAATGGCAGAGACTATAGAAGACCTACAAATACTTTTAGATAGCAGTAGAGAAAGCAAAAAAATGGGGCTAACAATGAACATAAGTAAAACCAAATATATGGTCATCTCAAAAACTCCAATTGACAACATACAATTTACAATGGAGGGTAAACAGTTAGAGAGGGTCGACAAATATGAATACCTGCAAGCAACCATAAATTCTCAATTGGACCAGGATGAGGAGACAAAAGTCAAATAGAAATAGACCGCAAAGGATTTATAAAATACAGGTCAATGTTCACAATTAAGAAATGAAGTATAGCCATGAGATTAAGGTTTCTAGAATGTTATGCATGGTCTCAGCTGTTATATGGGGTAGAAACTTGGACGCTAAAAGCACAATCCGTAAAAAGATCGGAGGCATTTGAAATGTGGCTCTAGAGACGCATACTCAAAATTCCTTGGACTGCTAGAACCACAAATAAAGAAGTACTAAGATGAATTGGACACGGCAGAAAACTGATGACAATCGTCAAAATAAGAAAAACAGCATATCTTGGTCACATACTATATAATGACAAATACTCCCTCCTACAAGTACTCATGCAGGGAAGAAAAGGCATAAGAAGAAAATAGAAATCTTGGCTGAGAGAGTGATATCAGAGAGTGGACTAACCTCAGTGTTAAACAAATAATTCACGCTGCAAGAGATAGAGAAGCGTTTAAAGAAGTGAGCGCCAACCTAAGTTAAAGAAGACGGCATATGAAGAAGTAACTCAATTAGAAACAACCCTGAATTTTCTGAAATTCGATATTTGTCGAAAACTACTTTTTTAATATCATATGTTGGGGTATATCCAACATGTACTGTAATAATAATAAAAGTTGTTTTAGCAAATAACGAAATGCATAAAATATGAAAAAAAAATGTACAATTTTCTCAATATATACTGCCTTTCAAAAAAATCAGAACACCAAATATTTATTGGACGATTTTAATGAAATACACAATTTTATCCTGCAAATGAACTTCATCCATGATCAAAAGAATCAATTGTTTTGGTTCCTATAATGGTATTTTTTTCAATTTCAACATTGTGAAGAGCTGCTTTTAATGTAATTGCTTCTAAGCTCCAAGTAGCCTCTGAATATGTTTCAGTTTGTAACACTTAAAAAGATGCCCTGTCTTTGTCGTCGTGCACAATATCATCATCTAAGAGAATTTGAAACGGGTTGCATTATTGGTATGCGAGAAGCGGGTTTTTTGGTTCGTGCTATTGCTGAAAGGGTAGGCCATAGAGTATCAGTGATAGTACGCTGCTGGTCTAGATAACTAGGGACGTCCAAGAAGCACCACTGAGCGTGAAGATGGAGCTCTTCGTCTTACAACTTTAAGGGACAGATTTACAAACTCGCAGGCATTGGGAAATAACTTACTGGCTCAAAATGATCAAAGAGTATCCATGACTAATTTTTACAGAAGAATCAGCAATTTTGGTATTAGATCCTACCGTCCACAATTGTGTCTACCTCTTATTCTGCAGCATCGCAGAGCATGACTTGATTGATGCAGGGAAAGACAACATTGGACCCAGGAATGGAATAACATTATCTTCAGCGATGAGTCTCGGTTCTGTATATGGGCTGTTGATGATATTCTGTTGATAGTCGCAGAAGAGTGAGACGTCGACGAATTTTACAATTTATTGTTGAAAGACATACGGCCCTTGCACAGGAAGTTATGGTTTGCGGTACGATAGCGTATGGTAGTCGGTCTCCTCTAGTTTTTTTAGAAGCAAGTCTTAACGCGATTCGGTATATTAACAACATTTTACAGCCAATGTTAGTGCCCTATGTAAATGCTTTGCAGAACCTCATTTTTCAACAAGATGACGT
Source organism: Phosphuga atrata (assembly GCA_944588485.1). Lineage (NCBI taxonomy): Eukaryota > Metazoa > Arthropoda > Insecta > Coleoptera > Silphidae > Phosphuga > Phosphuga atrata. Next base: position 34,703,555 of record OX155901.1, read on the forward strand.
TCGGCCTCACACAGTGACCATTACAAGACAGTTTTTTGATAGTGCGAAATCAATTTGTTGCCTTTGCCATCTCGTTCTCCAGATCTATCGCTGATAGAACATGTTCGGGATATGATTGGTGAATAAGTAACTTACAGCGCCCCGTTAACACTGTAATGGAACTTAGAGGTCAAATTAACGAAGTATGGAATAAAATACCTCAAGTCGATATTGACAGCCTCATTTCTAGCAGGCTTCGACCTGTTAATGAGTGCGTGCTTGGTAAATCGTGGAGGCCCAACACATTATTAATTTTTATTCATCTGTTTTTTGTTTTTCAAGTTGATTTTTTGATCATGCTGTTCATTTATGTGATCATTATGATCAAATTCAGTAAATTTCATTAAAATCGTCAAAAAAATAGTTTCTGGCGTTCTGCTTATTTTCAAAGGCAGTATATGATTTATAGTAAAGTTTCCTGTTCGAATTCAAAATATTTTTACAGCATATATTAAAAACTAGCATCCAGATATAAAAATAAAATTAAAATCTAGCGAAAAACAACATTTTATAATCGTTATTGTTTATAGTAAATTTTATATTGTTATTTTTTATATCGTTTGATGGGATATTTATTTAAAATTTGTTTTTTTAATGCGCGGTTACCAACAAATTTGTTGAATAAAATATTATTGTTTCACCAAAAAGCGTGAAATAATTCAATTAAAAGTCGGGTTTTATTATAGGAAACGTTTTTAAATTAACAATTTATGCTTAAATGAAAATATTATAAATATTTATTGTTTGTTCATAAAAACTTGCTCCATATTATATCACCAAAAACAAATTTATTCTCAATTTTATATATAGAAAAATCATTCAAACTTCAAAATTATTAAAAAAACTACCTAAAACTAAACTGTCTATTATATATTCTATATTATGTAGTTAAAACTAATATATAGAATATGATGTTATTATTGTTTTGGATTATAGGGTGATTTGGGGATAATGCAACAGTCGTTTTGTGTTTGTGAAAAGAGATTACAAGCAATTTGTGAATTAAGTTAAAAGCAACGGAGCGGTTTGGTTATCGCGATAGTTTATGCAAATTGCATGAAATAATGTTACCAAAACTGGTATAAAACATTCGTGGTAATATAACTAATAACGCTCTAAGTATGTGTGTGCAGTGGGGTATATATGTTTTATGCAAGAGCCGTGCACATTTACCGTAAATTCAGGCCACTTTATTTAATGTTCCGCTATATTTGCTTTCGCCGATTATTAGAATGTTATGTCGAATCTACCTGTAGTTAATTGCTTTTCAGCTAGTTGTGTTAAAAGGTAGAATTTAAACTGTAAAGTTTAACCTAACTATTACCTTTGTTTAAAGTACTAAGAAATATAAAAATAAATGATACATATTTTAATTTCCAAATAGTATCAAATTAAATATCTTAGTAACCGTTTTTATTATAATGTAAATATAGCCCTTTGTGGGGATTTACGAAGCATATAATACCTGAATAGATAATAATAACTTACCAACACCAAGGAAATAAAAATCTCTATTGTGTTGTCGAAAGATAAGTCTGACACCAATTTCCACCTACCTGTAACAGCAAGAAAACACCACAATTACATAAAGCAAATAAAAAGAGCCGTAACAATACATTCGCAATATTCAGATACATTTTTCCCATTTTCTCCTTGAAATACGGAAAAAAGCCCTTCGGCTTATATATAGAGATGGCAGAAAAGGGCAACGCGCGCCACCCTTCCGGTTCGCGGTTCCATATTGCGTTCTTCTACCGTATCTCCAGTTTAATCCTTATAACTCGACGCGAACATTACACAATGCGAAATATGTGAAATTCTATGAATATATTTATGGATTTTGTTGTATGGTGATTTGATTTCGTTTTTTTTTTGTCGTCCCTTCGCCACCTTGCCTAATCTTTTTCTCTGGCAGGCATTGCCAACGGATATTGGAATCACGAAATTTATGCTTAAGTAGGCAAAAAATGGATGCCAGGGTTTTTTTCTGCAACTGCGAAGAAGCAGAATAGGAAACGACGAAATTGTTTGTATGTCATTGTCGAATTTGCAATTAATATCAAGTAGACAGAAAATTATAGGTTTAAAAATGTTATAACTTTATTACTTAGATTTGCTAAATCTATTTTAACTAGATAGATACAGCCATACTAGACTACAGTACGAAGTAACTTTTTTATACTTGCTTATAAAACTTTGTCGCACATGTACAAATTAAAAAAAAAATGTCAACCTTACAAAATATATCAAACCATATTTAAAGAAAAATAACAGTACAATCTGAAATATTAATGAATAATTTCAAAATTAAAAAAAAACCTTTTTTCCAAAACTCGTCTATTTTTATAATAATATTAACTAACCTAACCCAACCTAGTCTTTTCTGCCTGGTCTTTTCTGTCTAGTCTTGTCTGTCTAGTCTTTTCTGTCTAGTCTTGTCTGTCTAGCCTTATCTGTCAAGTGTTGTCTGTCTAGTCTGGTCTGTCTAGTCTTGTCTGTCTAGTCTTGTCTGTCTAGTCTTGTCTGTCTAGTCTTGTCTGTCTAGTCTTGTCTGTCTAGTCTTGTCTGTCTAGTCTTGTCTGTCTAGTCTTGTCTGTCTAGTCTTGTCTGTCTAGTCTTGTCTGTCTAGTCTTGTCTGTCTAGTCTTGTCTGTCTAGTCTTGTCTGTCTAGTCTTGTCTGTCTAGTCTTGTCTGTCTAGTCTTGTCTGTCTAGTCTTGTCTGTCTAGTCTTGTCTGTCTAGTCTTGTCTGTCTAGTCTTGTCTGTCTAGTCTTGTCTGTCTAGTCTTGTCTGTCTAGTCTTGTCTGTCTAGTCTTGTCTGTCTAGTCTTGTCTGTCTAGTCTTGTCTGTCTAGTCTTGTCTGTCTAGTCTTGTCTGTCTAGTCTTGTCTGTCTAGTCTTGTCTGTCTAGTCTTGTCTGTCTAGTCTTGTCTGTCTAGTCTTGTCTGTCTAGTCTTGTCTGTCTAGTCTTGTCTGTCTAGTCTTGTCTGTCTAGTCTTGTCTGTCTAGTCTTGTCTGTCTAGTCTTGTCTGTCTAGTCTTGTCTGTCTAGTCTTGTCTGTCTAGTCTTGTCTGTCTAGTCTTGTCTGTCTAGTCTTGTCTGTCTAGTCTTGTCTGTCTAGTCTTGTCTGTCTAGTCTTGTCTGTCTAGTCTTGTCTGTCTAGTCTTGTCTGTCTAGTCTTGTCTGTCTAGTCTTGTCTGTCTAGTCTTGTCTGTCTAGTCTTGTCTGTCTAGTCTTGTCTGTCTAGTCTTGTCTGTCTAGTCTTGTCTGTCTAGTCTTGTCTGTCTAGTCTTGTCTGTCTAGTCTTGTCTGTCTAGTCTTGTCTGTCTAGTCTTGTCTGTCTAGTCTTGTCTGTCTAGTCTTGTCTGTCTAGTCTTGTCTGTCTAGTCTTGTCTGTCTAGTCTTGTCTGTCTAGTCTTGTCTGTCTAGTCTTGTCTGTCTAGTCTTGTCTGTCTAGTCTTGTCTGTCTAGTCTTGTCTGTCTAGTCTTGTCTGTCTAGTCTTGTCTGTCTAGTCTTGTCTGTCTAGTCTTGTCTGTCTAGTCTTGTCTGTCTAGTCTTGTCTGTCTAGTCTTGTCTGTCTAGTCTTGTCTGTCTAGTCTTGTCTGTCTAGTCTTGTCTGTCTAGTCTTGTCTGTCTAGTCTTGTCTGTCTAGTCTTGTCTGTCTAGTCTTGTCTGTCTAGTCTTGTCTGTCTAGTCTTGTCTGTCTAGTCTTGTCTGTCTAGTCTTGTCTGTCTAGTCTTGTCTGTCTAGTCTTGTCTGTCTAGTCTTGTCTGTCTAGTCTTGTCTGTCTAGTCTTGTCTGTCTAGTCTTGTCTGTCTAGTCTTGTCTGTCTAGTCTTGTCTGTCTAGTCTTGTCTGTCTAGTCTTGTCTGTCTAGTCTTGTCTGTCTAGTCTTGTCTGTCTAGTCTTGTCTGTCTAGTCTTGTCTGTCTAGTCTTGTCTGTCTAGTCTTGTCTGTCTAGTCTTGTCTGTCTAGTCTTGTCTGTCTAGTCTTGTCTGTCTAGTCTTGTCTGTCTAGTCTTGTCTGTCTAGTCTTGTCTGTCTAGTCTTGTCTGTCTAGTCTTGTCTGTCTAGTCTTGTCTGTCTAGTCTTGTCTGTCTAGTCTTGTCTGTCTAGTCTTGTCTGTCTAGTCTTGTCTGTCTAGTCTTGTCTGTCTAGTCTTGTCTGTCTAGTCTTGTCTGTCTAGTCTTGTCTGTCTAGTCTTGTCTGTCTAGTCTTGTCTGTCTAGTCTTGTCTGTCTAGTCTTGTCTGTCTAGTCTTGTCTGTCTAGTCTTGTCTGTCTAGTCTTGTCTGTCTAGTCTTGTCTGTCTAGTCTTGTCTGTCTAGTCTTGTCTGTCTAGTCTTGTCTGTCTAGTCTTGTCTGTCTAGTCTTGTCTGTCTAGTCTTGTCTGTCTAGTCTTGTCTGTCTAGTCTTGTCTGTCTAGTCTTGTCTGTCTAGTCTTGTCTGTCTAGTCTTGTCTGTCTAGTCTTGTCTGTCTAGTCTTGTCTGTCTAGTCTTGTCTGTCTAGTCTTGTCTGTCTAGTCTTGTCTGTCTAGTCTTGTCTGTCTAGTCTTGTCTGTCTAGTCTTGTCTGTCTAGTCTTGTCTGTCTAGTCTTGTCTGTCTAGTCTTGTCTGTCTAGTCTTGTCTGTCTAGTCTTGTCTGTCTAGTCTTGTCTGTCTAGTCTTGTCTGTCTAGTCTTGTCTGTCTAGTCTTGTCTGTCTAGTCTTGTCTGTCTAGTCTTGTCTGTCTAGTCTTGTCTGTCTAGTCTTGTCTGTCTAGTCTTGTCTGTCTAGTCTTGTCTGTCTAGTCTTGTCTGTCTAGTCTTGTCTGTCTAGTCTTGTCTGTCTAGTCTTGTCTGTCTAGTCTTGTCTGTCTAGTCTTGTCTGTCTAGTCTTGTCTGTCTAGTCTTGTCTGTCTAGTCTTGTCTGTCTAGTCTTGTCTGTCTAGTCTTGTCTGTCTAGTCTTGTCTGTCTAGTCTTGTCTGTCTAGTCTTGTCTGTCTAGTCTTGTCTGTCTAGTCTTGTCTGTCTAGTCTTGTCTGTCTAGTCTTGTCTGTCTAGTCTTGTCTGTCTAGTCTTGTCTGTCTAGTCTTGTCTGTCTAGTCTTGTCTGTCTAGTCTTGTCTGTCTAGTCTTGTCTGTCTAGTCTTGTCTGTCTAGTCTTGTCTGTCTAGTCTTGTCTGTCTAGTCTTGTCTGTCTAGTCTTGTCTGTCTAGTCTTGTCTGTCTAGTCTTGTCTGTCTAGTCTTGTCTGTCTAGTCTTGTCTGTCTAGTCTTGTCTGTCTAGTCTTGTCTGTCTAGTCTTGTCTGTCTAGTCTTGTCTGTCTAGTCTTGTCTGTCTAGTCTTGTCTGTCTAGTCTTGTCTGTCTAGTCTTGTCTGTCTAGTCTTGTCTGTCTAGTCTTGTCTGTCTAGTCTTGTCTGTCTAGTCTTGTCTGTCTAGTCTTGTCTGTCTAGTCTTGTCTGTCTAGTCTTGTCTGTCTAGTCTTGTCTGTCTAGTCTTGTCTGTCTAGTCTTGTCTGTCTAGTCTTGTCTGTCTAGTCTTGTCTGTCTAGTCTTGTCTGTCTAGTCTTGTCTGTCTAGTCTTGTCTGTCTAGTCTTGTCTGTCTAGTCTTGTCTGTCTAGTCTTGTCTGTCTAGTCTTGTCTGTCTAGTCTTGTCTGTCTAGTCTTGTCTGTCTAGTCTTGTCTGTCTAGTCTTGTCTGTCTAGTCTTGTCTGTCTAGTCTTGTCTGTCTAGTCTTGTCTGTCTAGTCTTGTCTGTCTAGTCTTGTCTGTCTAGTCTTGTCTGTCTAGTCTTGTCTGTCTAGTCTTGTCTGTCTAGTCTTGTCTGTCTAGTCTTGTCTGTCTAGTCTTGTCTGTCTAGTCTTGTCTGTCTAGTCTTGTCTGTGTAGTCTTGTCTGTCTAGTCTTGTCTGTCTAGTCTTGTCTGTCTATTCTTGTCTGTATAGTCTTGTCTCTCTAGTTTTGTTTGTCTAGTATTCTCTGCCGAATCTTGTCTGCCTGGTCTTGTGTGTCTCGTCTTGTCTGCCTATATTTGACCCTCTAGTCTTGTCTGTCTAGTCTTCTCTGTCTACTCTTGTCTGTCCATAATCTTGTCTGTCTAGTGTTGTGTGTCTAGTTTTGTCTCTCTAGTATTGTCTGTCTTGTCTGGTCTGTCTAGTCTTGTGTGAATAGTCTTGTCGGTCTAGGCTTGTCTGTCTACTCTTGTCTGTCTAGTCTTGACTGTCTTGTCTGCTCTGTCTAGCCTTGTCTGTGTAT